>PYAF01005064.1:86187-116876 GCA_007407185.1 Glycine tomentella | reverse complement strand
TAAATCCTCTGTGAAACATTTTCCAAAATTTCTAAAAATTCTATTTCATGGTTTTTCTTTATGAACAATGTTAATAATTCCTTATCTAGGAGCATACTGTATTTTTGCCAGGTGTTTATAGCATTATTGAGGCTATATGGCTTTATCAGAGCCAAAGGGTATTTTGGTCATTTTGCAAAATGTCCAGGGGTATTTGTGTATTTTAAAAGGGACATTTGTGTCATTTTCAAAATGTTCAAGGCTATTTTTGTCATTCTATCTAGAAATGCATACTTACAAAAAATTCACATGTATATGGAAATATGAGGGTGTTACAGTCGAGGTCGACTAGGACTTTTGGTGCGAACTCCACCCAAGTTGTGTTTCGGCCGACATTGGCCTGGTTTCATTTAGTTGGCCAAAAGCAGCTTGTCCAACCTTGGCAAAAAGAAAATTCTCGATAGACATTAATCGAACAAACTCCTAGCTAGCTTCGACCAAAAAAGTTGTCCTTTCGAGGTCTCCCAACAACCATCAACGGATAACGTCAAGTGAACATATCGGCCATAAACTAGCGCCAACTGGTATTTATGGCGAAACCTCATCGTCAAACCTTGGCCCAAGAAGGGTTGATTTTCAGCCAACATTGTGTAATGCTTTTGTTTTTACAAACTCCTACCGAAACTTTGTATTTCCTCTGATGATGTTTCCATGCCAACATCGTAGAGGCATTTTGTTGTCGACGTCGGCTTGACCGGAGTTGGTGAGCCTAATTTACTTCAAAAAAAAAAATCTCAACAAACATAGATCGAAAAAATTCCTTGCCGACGCCGACCAAAAAAGTTGTCCTCCGAGGTCTTCAACATGCATCAACAGATAACGTCAACTGAACATATAGGCCATAAACTATCCCTGACTGATATTTGTGGTGAAACCTCATCGTCAAATCTTGGCCCAAGAAGGGTTGATTTTCAACCAACATTGTGTAACGCTTTTGTTACAAAGGAACACCGCAACTTTTTTTCTTCTTATGATGATGTTTCCATGTCAACATCGGTAGAGGCGTCGGCTTGAGTTTATCCAGCTGACATTGGCGAGGATATTTTTGGTCTGAATCTTCCAAGACTATTGTTTGGACGATGTCGGTTATGGTTGTTTGACCAAAGTTGGTCGAGCCTAATTTTAAGCTGCATTGGCAAGAACCATTTTTCAACGGATGATGTTTTTCGACCGATGGCGGTCGAGGTTGTTTTGTTGTTCAGTGTCGATAAAGAATTTAACGGTCGAGGTCGGCTAGGATTTTTGGTGCGAACTCCACCCAAGTTGTGTTTCGGCCGACATTGGCCTGGTGTCATTTAGTTTGGCCAAAACCAGCTTGTCCGACCTCGGCAAAAAAAAATTCTTGATAGAAATAGATTGAACAACACTCCTCGCTGGCGTCGACCAAAAAAGATGTCCTTTCGAGGTCTCCCAACAACCATCAACGGATAATGTCAACTAAACATATAGGCCATAAACTAGCCCCGACTAATATTTATGGCGAAACCTCATCGTCAAACCTTGGCCCAAGAAGGGTTGATGTTCAACCAACATTGTGTAATGCCTTTTTTTTTACAAAGTCCCACAAAACTTTGTATTTCCTCCGATGATGTTTCCATGCTGACATCGTAGATTGGACCTTGTGTCAGGAATCAATTAATATTTTATGACTTCAAGAAAAGGATCCATGGAGATTGGATGACAAATAATAGAAAAAAGGCCAAATCATAGTGTAATTAATAATAAAAAGTGGAACAACTAATAGGAGCCAATAGCTCATGCAAATAAATTATAATATTTAATGTCACAAGGGACATTATATCACTTATTCAGGATGTGGCTATTATGGACATGTATCCAAGGATTGTCATGCATTACCTACCCTTCGTTCGGAGAAAGACAAGGTAGAAAAGTATAAAATAACTAGTGTTGTCACTAATACCACATCATATTGTAATTAACAAAAAAAATTGGGACAACCAAATGGAACCGATCTATAGCTCATGCAAAGAAATTCCAATATTTAATGTAGTATACTAGAGACTTTATATCATTTTCCCAAGATATGTCTATTTTGGACATATATCCAAGGACTATCCTACGTCACCTCCCCTTATTTCGTAGAATGATGAGGTAGAAAAGTATAAAATAACTTGTGTAGTTGCCAATGCTACAAGAGAATGAATTATTATTCTAGATCCTATGCTTGTGGTAGGAAACAATTACGGTGCTATAATTTGGAAAAAAAAATAGTCAAATCATAGTGTAATTGATAAAAACAAAGGTGACAACCAAAAGGAACCAATAGCGAATGCAAATAAATTCCAATATTTAATGTAGAATACAAGGGACTTTATATCATTTACTAAGGATGTGGATATTATGGACATGTATCCAAGGATTGTCCTATATCACTCCTCTTCCTTCAGAGCAAAGACGGGGTACAAAAGTAAAAAATAACTAGTGGAGAGTTCTCAGCCCTATCCTTGTGTCAGGAAGTGATTAAGGTTCTATAATTTAAATAAAAAAAAAAGATCCATGGATATTGGATGGTTGTTAATAGAAAAATTGAGTAAATCATATTGTAATTAATAAAAAAACGGGGACAACGTACCAAAAGGAACCGAGAGCTCAAGCAATAAAATTCCAATATTTAATGAATCATATGAGGGACTTTATATCATTTACTTCGGATGTGGCTATTATGGACATTTATCCAAGACTGTCCTATAGCACTCGTTCTTCATAAGAGCTAGATGTATGAGGTGGAACAATCTAATATAACAGGTGTAGCCGTCAATGCTATCAGTGAGAATGGAAAAATTGTTGTTTCATATCCTATCATTGTGAAGGGAAGCAATTAAGGTACTATAATTTCAGAAAAAGATCCATGAATATTGGATGGTAAGTAATAGAAAAAAAATGGCAAAATGATAGTGTTGAAATTATTGTTCCACATCCAATCTTTGTGTCAGGAACCAATTAATGTGCTATAATTTTGAAAAAGGTCAATGAAAATTGGATGGCTATTAATATAGAGATGGACAATCTTAGTGTAATTAATAAAAAAGGGGGACAACCAAAAGGAATTGATAACTCATGCAAATAATTTCCAATATTTAATGTAGTATTCAAGGAACTTGTTGATATCATTTACTCAGGATGTGATTATTATGGACATGGATCCAAGGGTTGTCCTACTTCAGCTCCCCTTCCTTCGAAGCTAGACGAGGTAGAAAAGTCTAAAATAATTAGTGTAGCCATCAAAGCTATAAATGAGAATTGTTGAATTATCGTTCCATATCCTACCCTTGTGTCAGGGAGCAATAAAGTGCTATAACATCAAAATATTATCCTTGGAGATTGGATTGTTATTAAAAGAAAAAAAAATGGTCAAATCATAATGTAATTGATAAAAAATGAAACGAGCAAAAGGAGTCGATAGCTCGTGCAAACAAATTATCATATTTAATGTAGTATACGAGATAGTTTATATCAAAACTCAGGAATGACTATTATGGACATGTATCCAGGGACTATCCTACATCACCTTCCCTTCTTTTAGAACTAGATGAGGTATAAAATTCTAAAATAATTGGTGGAACCACTAATGCTATAGTTGAGACTGGCAAAATTATTGTTCCAAAACCTATTCTTGTGCCGGGAAGCAATAAAGGTGCTAAATTTCAAGAAACATCCATAGAGATTGAATGGTTATTAATAGAAAGATGGGCAAAGCATAGTGTAATTAATTAAAAAAAAAAAGGGACAACCAAAAGGAGCTTGTCTCTCATACCTTTTATATAATAGGTTAGATTACATTTACTAAAAAATAAATAAATATATTATTTAATAGTATTACCAAATTAATTTTATATTATATTTGATAAATATAATAATTAATACAATATAAGAAAATCACTATTTATTTATATATTTATATAAATACTATAGTAGTAACATTAATTAAATATTATCTTAGTACTAGTTTTAATTATATTTTACTTATATATATATATATATTGTTTTTATATTTTTGAATTTGATTACTGTAAAATAGGTTTTATCAAAAAATAATTAAAATATTTTTTGAATATATAATTAATTAGGTTATTATCAAAGACCTTTTTCTAGTTGCTAATTGTTGCTGACTTTTTTACAAAACTAGGTGGTTTCGTAAAATTATATACCAAATTAGGTGATTTTGAAAACTATTTATCAAATATGGGTGATTTTGACTTTTGACATTGATTGTAATTATAATCGATGTAAAAAAGTGGCTTTGAACATCGGTTTTTGTTATAATCGATGCAGAAAATTGACTTTCTACATCTGTTGTGATTATAACTGATGTAAAAAAAATATTTCTACATTGGTTGTAATGTTAACAAATGTCGAAAGCCAAAATTGTAACACCTCGACTTACCATCTTATTATTTATTGATTTTTAATGAAAAATTCTTTTCAACTTTCTTAAAAGCACTCAACTGAATATAACAAAATTTTGCCAATAACTGATACTCCAAGAAAATTTCATTATTGAGTAATATTTATAAATCTGAAGTAATATAATAATAAAATTACAAACTGACTTGGTTCTATTACATAGTACAACTAATTCAAAACACTATGTAACAAAAGAATACATCTTCAAACATATCATCTTCAAACAAAATCCTCTTCTTGTAAACAGCTAGTGGTCTCTCTTTGTTGTTCATCTGCTCGCCCGAATAAAATCGAGGTCATAGCAGGTGTCAACCACAGAGACAAAATACAGGGTAAGTTTATGATAAACATAATTTAAGCAACAGAATATATTCAATATGCAGATATTTATAACAACATCCTCAAAATTTCTATATGATGTATGATTCTCTTAGACTCTTATCATGATGCATGATTCTCTTAAACTCTTATTATGTGGTACCAACTGTCAAGATATCTCCATCCCAGTGTTCCAGAACTTATTCGACCAGTCAGGGTCTCCCGATGTTGCACAGGTTCTCACCCACACTTCATGTGATCATCATGGGTGGTGTGATTCCCCACCGCAAGAGTCACCCCCCAGCTCAGACACCTTTTGTCTGAACGCACAGACTCAGTTCCTGCAGCTATCTGACACACCTCCTCTTTGAGGCAACTCTTATACACACCTCCTCTCTGAGGCAACTCTTATGCACATGAGACACATGAAACTGATTCACTTAATGCATAGCTCTTTTCATTTTATTAACTCATACTTATTTTCAACATCAGTCTTCAATCACTGTCTCATATACTTTACTCAGAAATTCAACATAAATCAAGTACAGAATTCAGCATATTATTCAAGTACACAACATATCACCCATGTATAGAAACACTCAACAACACATGAAACTTCATTCAAGCACTCAATCATATAACTATAACTCAAATCCAACAATTTCTCAGATACAAGTCATACTACACAGAACTTCAAGCATTTATTCAAATACAAGCAACACTTAAACTATCTTTATCATAAAACTTCCTCATACATACCTTGTAACCTCTTAATAAGCTTGTTTTTCTCTTCCTAGAGTTGCTAGCTTTACACGTGATTTCTTCAAGAAGGTGGGGTCTCTTTATGCTTTGAAAATGAAAGGATGAAAGTGAAATGAAGGAGAGGTTTCACGTGGAATAGGTGGAAGAATGGAGTCTTGAATGTGACTTCCACTTAAGGCCTTCCTCCCTTTATATAGAGTTTGGAAAACAATAAAAATATTCAAGGACATTTCTACCCTTTCTAGCTAGTTACTCCCATTTGGTTTCATTAGAATTTAGTTTCATCTCATTCCATTTCATTCTAACTAAGCTCATGATGGTTTTCCTAAATATCTTCTATCCTTTATAAAAATCTTCTAAACCATGATGACTTTCTTCCAAGTGTCCCTCCACTTGCCAAGTTCATGAATGCCTTCTTCACAAGTGTCCCTCCACTTGTCTAAGTCATGAAGCTTTTCCTTCTTTCTCCATTTTCACGTGGCCTACAAGGAAGGAAAAGAAGATTTTCTTCCTTTCATGTTATCTTGTGTAAATATTTTGTAAAGCATGATGACTTCTTAGCCCTTTTTCTTCTCTTCTTCACGTGTATTCTCTTTAGCCAAGGGGAAGATTTTTATCTTCCTTTCCTCTTTCTATATCATGTTTTCATTTTCTTAAAGAGAAGAAAATTGTGTGGTTCTCCTTGTATCCATATGTTGCCTTTCATGAAGAAGAAGAATTCAATTCCAACATGACTTCACACATGGCATTCCTTAAGAGGAAGTAAAGTTCAATTTGAACTTTTCTGCCTAAAGGATAATATTAAATAATAGAACTCTAGAGTTTTCCAAAAACTGACTTCAATTTCAGTATAAATTGCTCACAAGCAGTTTATACAGAGTGCTACACAGACCTTACATACAAGTCTGCTCTTATCTTAACTCTGATTGGTCCATTCTGCTTCTAACCATCAAAATTACTAAACCATCTTATTGAATAAGTCTATTCATCCTACAATTAAGAGAAAATTTCATAGATTCTATTTATCATTTTTCCATATTTTTCTGATGCTTGAATTCTCCTGAATAAGATTTCAAAGTTACGACTGTATAAAATTCATAGAAATTCTATTTTGAGGCTTCTTGTCACAAAGTATTTTGATAATTTGCCATCCAAGGGCACTCTGTAATTTCATCAAGTTTTCACAAAATATCAAAGGGTGTCTTGGTAATTTTTGCCTCAAGGGTACTATGGTAATTTGTCATTCACCCTAGGGGTATGATTGTAATTTTTACTATAAAATATCTCAACAAAATATCTAAGGGTATTTGTGTAATTTTGGCTCAAGGGTATTTTTGTAACTTCCACTCTAACCAAAAAATATCCAAGGGCATTATCATCATTTTCACCTCAAGGGCATTTCTGTAATTTCTTCTTCAAAGGAAGGGTAATATGGTCATTTCTCTTCAAACATTTTTATAATATCTCTAATTAATATTTCGCTCAAATAATTTAAATATAGACCAATCAAATCTCACATAACCTAACACTCACATCAAATAGTTGTATAAGAAACATTTTGACTATACATTTGTAGTTATAGAAATTTCAGGGTGTTACAAAAATCACTCATCTTTGTTAAATAATTTTTGAAACCACTTGTTTACCAAGTTGTGACATCAATTGTTCCATGGCGGAGGCTCATGTGAGTCAAGTCACAGTCGACTTGTGGCGCTTGGGCTGTTACGCTCTTAAGCAGAAAGAGTTATGTCCTAATTATCAACTATAACTTTTGGCCTAGTGGTAAGCGCTCGATCCAACAATTGGTATTAAAGTCAAGGTCATGAGTTTGATTTTGGGGCAATTGCAGAGGGGGAGATTGTTTGTCGAGTTGTGACATCAATTGTCCCGTCGCGAATGCCCAGATGGGTCAAGTCACAATTGACTCATGGTGCTTGAGCTATTACACTCTTAAGTAGAAAGAGTTATGCTCTGACTATCAACTATAGATTTTGGCCTAGTGATAAACGCTTGATCCAACACCACCTAATTTAATATATAGATTTATGAAACCACCTAATTTGATAAAAAAAAAAAATCATCTATTTCTCATGACAAGTTGGCCCTTCTTGGAGGTTTCTTCCATCATAAAGTATCTTAGACTTTAATCCAATTCGAAGCACACTAACATATCAAAAAATTGTGACAAAACAAAATTAATAATAATGTATCATGACAAAACAAAAGTACTTTGTTATAATTCAAAAATGTGAATTATCTAACCTTCTATTTTGATTCAAGAATCTATATAAGCTGAAAAATTATTTTTAATTTAATTTTTTATCAAAAATTTGTTAAACTAACTTGATTTAAAAAATTAAGAATAATGATTTCATTAGTTGATAAATATAAAATTACATAAAAGAATATGTTATATAATGTTTTTATACGTTTTTTTTTGTACATTTTAGATAATTTATAGTTTAAAGTTTTCTTAGTTAACTTTAAACATTTATTACTGTTAAAGATGAAATATTTTATTAATAATTAAAATAAATAAATATAATATTAAAAATAACCAAAGAGTAGTAAAAATAATGATGGTGTGATTGAAGGTTTATCTTAAATTAATATGATTAGACAAAAGGGAAATTTTACTAAAGTAACCAAGATAAAAGTCTTCAAAAAAAAAAAAAAGGATAGAAGTGAAAACAAGAAATAATTTAAGAAGCTATCAAGTCAAGCTACTCATGTTAGAATCAAACTAAATTACAAATATTTATTTATTTGGCTGTTACAATGAACCTGATGATTTATCTTAATTAGTTTTAAAATTGCTCAACATCAATATTGGTTGTCAAATTGATCAATTGCTGTCACGTATTGTAGTTTTTCTGTTTGCCACATGCATGGTATCCAAGTCAGTGAACTGAAAGGCATGACAATCGATCCATACAAGAATATATGAGAATATTCCTATATCCAGACCCGTAGTTAGGATTCAAACGCGTGTCTATTTCCGGTTATATACTCGTCCATTTTAAATAACAACAAATGTATTCATTAAATAAATGCTCCTTTTATTTGCAATATAATTTTAATAATCACTTGTGAGAATATATATATATATATATATATATATATATATATGTGTGTGTGTGTATTGCTTATAGACCTTGTATTTTATCCCATTTTAATTTATTCTGGTAACCGAGGATTAAAAGCCGGTAGATCGAATTGACATTTCATGAATGTTGAAGATGAAGAAGTAAATGATAAAAGTTGTAAGAGTGAGGGTGGCTCGTGATAATGTAACGTTCAAGGAAACCTTGTTCCTATGTAATGTGTTATGTGGTAGTATTATGTATGGTATGGTATGGTATGGTATGGTATGGGCATGGTTTTTGGTATACTCTCACGGGAATCCAACCACCCCTCTCACGTGTTTCTCTCTCTCTCTCTCTCTCTCTCTCTCGGCTGGACTTGGCTAGCTGTTTTCTACGGCGTTGCACGTTTCTTCACAACCCACAAAGCTTTGGTCGGTGGTTCCATACATTCCATGTTTATATAGCTAGCTTGTTGGCAACTGAACTCCAACACTCCATACTATTACTCAATTAATTTTTTGATACATATACTAATATACTAATCACTTAGTTGAGTACAAGAGTCTATTTTGTTTTTTGTTTGTACTTGTCCACACAAATTTCATAACTTAAATCTACGGAAATTTTTTTTAAAATAAAATAACTATTTATAATTAAATAATTAATAATTTAATAGTTATAATTACATGATTTTATTTTATTTACAATAACTAATAATTCTCATTTATACATTCCGCACATGTATAACACAAAATATCAAATGATAAGCGATAATGTGAATAAAACAAATCTTAATTATGTAATTAAAATAGATGACTAAAAATTAGATTTAACCAAGATAACCCTCATCAATTTTTATATATAATGGTAATATTAAAGTTATTATGTCTCAAGTCTCAACTCTCATGTTGTCGCTAGATTTTAGGGTGAGCAAGAGACAAGTTGGGACATGTTTACTTGACTCAATATATTGTACCATTTACTTAAATTTAAATCTGGCCTAATTAAGACTCAAAATATATGTGAAAAGATTGGGTCAACCTCACCTTTTAATGCAATATCAATCTTAATTAGCATTTTGTATAATTAAATTATAAAATAAAAGAAGTATAAAATTTAAAATAAAGTATATTTTGTGATATATATTTTAAAATAAACAATTTCATTATAAATATAATATCATATTATACAAAATATTATCTATCAAATAATGTTTATTCTTATTAATATAAAATTATTAAAAAAATACTTCTTAAAGATATTTAAACACTAAACCGAGTTGAAAAGACCCGAAATCGCAACATTAATTTATCTTAAAAAAATACGCTAAGTCTTTTTTCAAATTTCGAACTCGTTCAAATCCATATGGGTCGAACTGAATTAGTAGGCAAGATTGTGTCATGGTCAACCTACTTAATATGTTTAATTTGCTAACACTGATAAAAAATAAATAAATTAAATCAATATCTATGAATATTATACACTGATGATAAGATCATTTTGGACATAGGCACATTGCTAGCCGGAAATCATTGGCCGATCCTAAAGAATTGTGGTACTGTAAATATATAACATGGCAACTGAGCCACTGATGCATAGCGATCTCAAAGTAAATATCGTTTTCTTTTTATTTGCATGTATATTATGGGTTCTCCTGGTTCCAAGAAAGGTACTGTGTTCTATCAACTAAGCTACAACAAGACAGACAGATTAATGGTTGATCACGATCGTTAAAGTCTTGTTATAGATTGGGTATCTTTGCAGTTACAGGAGCTTTCACACTTGTACGTACTTCCTTCCATTATGTCAGATTCAAACATAGAAACAAACGTCAACTACACTGGATTCAAATGTGATAAAAGGTTATTCCTTTTATCTCACAAAATCACGGCACATTGCATGAGCCTCCCTAATGTGTGAGATTTGGAAAGGGTTTATAATTTATTAATATTTTTCTTGGCAACTATCTTCCTAATATAATCAAAGAGGAAGTTTTTTTGTGACTAATTAAAGCATTCACTACCAGTTAATTTGAGTAAAACAGAGTTTTCAGTCTCAAGTTTGAGTATTTTAGATATATAAAAAAATATTAGTAAGAGAAATTTCATTAAAATTAAGTGAAAATACAAATTTTTGGATTGAGATTAGTCATCAGCCACAGATCTAGAACCTTCGATTAGTGAGGACAAACAAATTTACTTGCAAATAGTGTTATTGGAGAATGAGTAACAAGCCAGTAGTGGATTCAAATGTAATAAATTAGTGGGGAAAAAATACAAAAAATTAAGATATTTAGATGTAACTTTTAAGTTTCTGGGGATGTATTTACACATCATGAATTATATATAGGTTCGTCAATGATTGTAACTGATAAAACTAATGAATACATAACAATATGGTGAACTAAAGGGAAGGTTTTATAATCTAATCAAAATATTCGCTATAATTAGTGTTACTCAAGTATAATTGAGATTAAATTTTTTAATTAATGCTTTATATTTGAATATAGTGGAAAAAAATATATTTTAAAAAAGAATTTAGTTAAAAATGATTAATCAAATTCTCTAATAAAAATTATTTGTCGATAAAATTAGTGAATATAATATATTATACACTTATAATGAAAAAATAAATTAAAGCATTGACGACCATTGGGTGATGAATTGCCCTGTCTTATGTTATTTTTGTTATTGTTAGAGATTCTTCTTAATAAATAAAGTTTGTTTGTTGAGAGTGTTTTATGTTCACTTGTATGACGTTTCCTACTTGTGAAAGCATAATCGGGAACTAAGAGTTCAATCACTCACCTTCTGTTTGTAGCAAAACAAAACTTTATAAAGACTTGTATTATTTTTTGCCCAATCTGTTGTTCAATTCAGTGACAAAGAAAAGGGTTGAGGTAGGGGCCATGCATGTATCATTGATCGATAAAGAAGCATGACCTAGCTGCAGCCCAAAACAGACCACCAACCAATCTATTGCAATAAGTGTGGGGAAATATCACACGTGTAAGCTTTTTTGGGGCTCTTCAAAGTAAGTTAGAAAAGGTGCTCTTAATCTCTTTACTGGTAAAGGGACGTTTTTTCAAGGAAAGAAATAGACAAGGTGCTGGCAGTGCACAGTGGTGCTGTGGCACTAGTGTGTGTTGTTGTGCACCCTTTACTGACTCAGTTCTTCCATCTACTATAACCATGCTCTCCTATTGTATTGCTCCAATAGTTTTTTTTTTTTTTTTTTTCGCTTTCATAATACTACGTTTTATTTGTTTATACTGTACTGGCAATTTTATATCTTACACTTAGCTCACCTTTTCTTGTCTCTTTTTTATTGGACATTTATTTATGAAAAGGGTTATATAAATATATGATTTTTCTTCTCAGTATATGTATGCTAGCTATAAATGCAAGCTCATTTACCATCTTGATATATAATGAATATAATATTTTCAAAAAGGCTTTTATGCCCCTCTTTCAAAAAAATAAAATTTGCACATGTCAATGAGGATACAAAATCCTTCTAGAAGAGAGAAATAATAAGAAAGAAAAAAAAGTAATAATTACGATGAATCATGTAATAGAAAAGATGACAAAGATAAGTGTAAGATAGATGAGATAGTGCATTAAATATATCAAAGAAGTGTAAGATAGATGAGATAGTGCATTAAATATATCAAAGAATTATGGTTTTATTTTATTTAAAAAAAAAAAAAACTGTTCACACTACAAGGAGGGTACATGCGCTCTTGGTAAAGGAAAAGACAGAGAAACTAAATAATATCAATAGATGATGTAACAAAAATGTATAAATAAATATAAAAATTGAGACGTAAAAACATCACAAACTATTTCAACCTATGCTTCGGAGAGAACACATGTTAAGTTTGAGACTACTTACGAAAGATTCATCCTGATTCCTTAAATTTGGCAGTTTATGCCTCAAATTTTATTCCTATAGATTGGTAAAAGTTGAAATACTCTTTCGTATTTGGTGGTACTCTATAAGTTTTAATTATAAAAATATTAGCGCGAAAACAGTAATTTTCAACAATAAAGTAGAAATGGTGATAGTTTTGGTCCACTTAAAACGTTTGTGGCTAAAAATTTGCCCATTATATACAAACAAAAGTGTCAAATCAACGTATAAGTAACTTGAAGGAGAAAGCAAGGTCATGCATGTATGACGAAAAAGTTTGTTAGACATGTCTCGGACTGAAATGAGAAAGTTTTTCTTGAGAAAAGAAAGCCGATCGAATTACTAATTATGCAACCAAGTACACAAATTTGAATCTTGCAGTGACTTGATTTCATTTCTTCTATTTTCTAGAGTTTATGTAAAATATTTTATACTATCAATTAATAAAGTGATTATAAATATGTTTTTTAAATAAATTATTATATAAATCAATAAATTTATCTTATACAATAATTTATAATGAAATAAGAGTGTAACAATATTTGAACCAACATAAAATTAAAAATATTAACAATATAAATGAATATACTTATCCCCTTTTTATACATTAAAGAGTATCAATCAGTTGAGAAATAAAAGTTATTTTCCTTTAAAATAAATATTTTCTCTTCAATCCTTTTTTAATATAAAATCACTACAAAAATTATAACATTAGTAAAAAAATTAGTTACTAAGGGCAATTTTCAATTGTCACTGATTTGCCACCACTAAAATTTTAGTGACAAATTGTCAAAAATATCATATAAATTGTTTCACCACGTTATTAAGTGCTTTTTTTATATTGAATATCTATGTAATTATAATATTAAAGAGTTTAATATATATATATATATATTATATGCACTATTAGTGTCATTTTTTTAATATAGTGTAAGTTTTTATACTATTAACTAATTTAAAATTATGTTTGAATTAATAATCTTTTTAAAGAATTCTTATTAAAATTAATAAATTTATTATATATAAAAATTTGTAATTAGATAATAGGAAAAAATATTTTAATTTTTAAAAATAATATATTTTGTCATATATTAAAGATCCAACTATTTATTAAATTTACCGGACTGGGACTAGCTAGTGATTTGATTGTTTAGTTGACTACAATTAAGAGTGTTAGTGAAATAATATTTTTGTAACATTTTTTCAGTTCATAATAAAGAAAATAAAAGAAGAGTGAGGTAGAACTGTGGGAGGAAGTAAAATTTCTCTGATTATTCTTCAACAAATTCTAATACACATCTCTGACCATTAAAATTAACCGTATGAAGGCCTGATTTTTTGGTTTTAGTAGTATTATAATAGTGGATCTCATTATGGATGCCATAGCAGTTTTGCATCATCAAGCTACGTTTCTCTCGTTTACGTTCTCTCTTCTCTCTGTTTGTCATTCTCTCTCCACATAGCATCCACGGTATCCTCTCTCTAGTGTGATCTGTCTCTCGTATTCGATATACATATGTCAAAGCGTATGGCTTTTCTTTATTCCCTTGTACCCTTTAAAAGGCCCATTTCAATTATCTCATACATATATACATACACACATAAACCATCCATTCTCAATCACCCTCTTTGATGAGAATCACAAGCCCCCATCAAGATTTCATCATCCTCTTCTTCCATGAAACAATTCAATTGCTCTAAGCAAGAAACCAAAACTGATTTAACCTTAATTTCCCAACCCGCACAGTTCACTCCCTCCCTCTCCCTCTCTTTCTTTCTTTCTCTTTGTTCTCTCAATGGTGCCACCACCAAAAGACCAAGAAGCCACACAAGGCAGAAAAATCACCACCACAACAACAAGGCCAGCGCCGGAACAAGGCGTAAAGTGCCCGCGATGCGACTCATCCAACACCAAGTTCTGCTACTACAACAACTACAGCCTCGCCCAGCCCAGGCACTTCTGCAAGACCTGCAGAAGGTACTGGACCAACGGCGGAGCCTTGCGCAACGTCCCGATAGGCGGCGGCTGCAGGAAGAACAAAAGGGCCGTCGTCAAGCCCTCTTCCTCCTCATCATCTTCATCACCAAGACTCTCAACCACCGAATTCAGCCTTCGCGGCCTCAACGTTCCGCCCTCGGTTGAATTCCACCTCGGCACGTTGCCCTTCCCCTCGAGGCTCAACACAAACCACCACCACCACCACCACCACATTCCAACGACCATACACACAGGATTGTTCAACAACAACCAGTTCTCGTCTTTCGTGGACGTTAACTCGGTCTCGGTCTCGGCCACTAATAATGCTTTGTCCGGTTTTCAACTTGACGCTCCTCCGGCTGCTCTGTCAAACTCCTTGATGGGCCTTGCCCCGCCCAGCGCCCAGAACGACTTCTGGGCGCTAGGTCGGTCGCAAAGCTCGACGCTGTCTGATCCATTAAACAGTGCAATGCAGTCTATGCAGCAATCTCTGAATGTTCATAGCAGCCTTGCTTCTTCAATTGAGTCACTGAGCTGTGTCAACCAGGACTTGCACCTGAAGATGCAGCAGCAGCGTTACGCGACAATGATGTTCGGTGGGGACACACACCACAAGGGTGATGAAAACAGTGACGTTTCTTTTCCTCAAACGGTTAATGGGTTCGAGAATCAGAAGCTGGTAATGAACGCCGTTATGTTTCAGGAGCCAGCAGAGAGCTTGCCAGCCGGCAGTGCCGTAACAGAAGGCCCAAGTGGGGCTACAATTACAACAGTGGCACCACCCACCGAATGGTTCTTTGGGAATTCTTCTTTTCCCTCAACAGGTAATGGTAATGGCAACAATAACAACATTAACATTAATATTAATGATGCAAACAACAATTGGAGTGATGCCCTTGCTTGGGGGGATTTTCAGCAGCAGCAACAACAATACAGTGCTTTGCCCTAGATTTGACTAAAGAGAGGAGAATTAAGAGAAAGAGGAAATAGAGATTGGGGTAGAGATAGCTAGCTTTTCTTAATCTTGGTAGGAGAAAAAAAGGAAGAAATTATAATTATTAGCTAGGAAAAACCTATAATTGTCTAAACCCCTTTTAATTAGGTTTATGTTAATTACTTAATTAGTTAGTTTCTTGTTTTATGTTATGTTCAACTTTTCAACTTGTCATATATATATATATATATATATATATATATATATATATAATAGAAAGGATAATTAAATATAAGAATTAAGTTCATAGCTATGTGTTGAATTGTACATACTTATCAATATGAAATAGATGATATTCAATATACTTAGTCTTTGTTTTTAATTAATATATGTTAAAATAATTATATAGATTCCTCACTCATTAATAGTGTTGTCAATAACATGTGTCATCGTTGGATTAAACGAGCTTTTATTGCTTACCACTACACTTCATGTGTGGGATGTACTTCAACAATAAATTGAGAAATTGTGCTGACATATTAAATTCATTGTTTTAACATATGTTCTAGAAATTGAGCTCACATTAAATTAAATCTTTTTAAACTAATTTAATTGAAGTCGAGTATTGATCAAATTTGATGAATTAGGAATTTTGTCTTTACATAACATTTTTCTCAAGATGTCAACAATAAGATTACCGTTTTCCTTGATATATCTGCTGGATCCGTAATGGATTTTTGGACTGTTGTTGATTGAAACTGAGGGACTTCAATGCTCTCAAACTACATTTCATTTTTATTTTTTATTTTTGTTTTTGCATTTAGTTGATAAGAAAAAGAACCAACTCATTAATTAATCACTGTCTTAGCGTGTCACTCTCTGTGTGCATCATCAGGGAGTCGAGTCTCAAATTCCTTCGGTTGCTGATCAATGCAATATACACAAAACACACCATAGTGACAATGACCGATGAGTGTAGCTTTTGCTAATTAATTAATCCATAATATCAATGACTACTGTATATACTAATTATTTTATTTCCCTCTATCTATGTTACTATAAGGCTCTTTTTACAATAATCAGTAGTTTGGGTGTAATTTGGTGTCTGAAAAAGGAGTGGTTTGAAAATAAGTTTAATGAAACACTACTATCAAGGTTTGAATGAGCTAGCTAGCTAGAGAGAGAAAAATGTGGCATCTAAAAGCTTAGGGTTCAGTTTTTTGTTTATTATATTAGCTTTATGATTGTTGGAGAGTGAGCCCTCAAATCCGCGCTAAATGTCACTGAGCATCAACTCTCATTGCAATTCTGCATCATGTCACAGAATGGGAAAGGGAAAGCAAAGCAAAGTAGGAATTGAAGGATTTGCTTTTCCTTGCTTCCGGTTCTGTCATCTTTATTTCTTACTTTCACTATTTGAGAGGGAAAAATAGACCCCACAAATGCTTAAAAGACTAGGTTGACATTCTTTTTTATCCCCCATATATCATAATCTTGTATATATCATGCGAGCATGCAAATAAAACACTTCCAAAACTGTGAGAGAAATTGTTTAGTTAAAATGGTCTCACAAAGTTGTGTAATTTATATGTCTCCACGTATACAGAAAATGAGTCTTTCCTTCAGATTTTAAAGCAAGTAAACGCGAGTTCACACAAGTAGTTATGGATTGATCCAAAATATTGAACTTTCATCTTTATAGTAGATGTGGGTTTAATTCTCTGAATAATCTTTTGGGTGCACAATTTTTCAAATAAAGAAAAAAAGAAACTATAGCATGAGAGACGTTTATCAATCGTCTTGGTTAGACAAAGCTAACATATAATATATAGTAACATTCCCTTTCCTCATTATCCACTAGAAAAGGTCACTTTGGTTGCAAACTCTTTGCCTCCATCAAAACAATTAAGTGTTGTGTACATGTGCTTAATTATTACTGTGTAAGTTACATATTCTCTTTCTAAATCTGCCACATATAACTTTTTCTTTTTCCTACTTTTCAAGAATTATTAATTTTCCGTACACTGCCTTTTTGATTAAAAATTTCCTTTTTTCCGTATTCTTATATTTTTATTACTTTTTAATATATTTTTATTATTTATTAGACTAATTAAATTTCATATGATAGGAGGAATACACCTATATATATTGGAAGTACCCAAATAAATATATGATTTATATTATTCATACATATTTTTTTATATATAATATTTTTTCTTTATCTCTTTTACATCAATTTTATCACACATTTCTTTTTTTCTTTTTATTCATATCTCACCCTTTTGTGTAAAAATGGTGAATAAATTTATTGTGCATAATTAACATTTCTCATAAATGTTTGTGTATATAGTTGAAGTACTTGTGTCCAAGTAAATTATAAGCTATGTGGGTTCAGTGACTCATGGGTCACGGCAAGAGAAATATACAGAGAAAACATGACATGAGGCCGCGTGATTAACGTGACAGTTGCAGATAGAAAAACTCTCCTTTTTGTTGTTCACTCTGCTGGTGGCTCAAACTGTCATTTTACAACTTACAAAAACTGCAAGAAGCTCATGACACACATTTATCTATCTATCTCCCATTGAAGCTCTGTTCTCTACTTCTCATGATTCCTACACCGAAACTCTGGCCCCACCATTCTTCATCACTTGATAGTTCCCCCCACTATCCAACTGCAACTAATCATATGTGTGACCACAAACATTACACCGCCAATATTCTGGTTTTCTTAATCATTTTATATTCTTAAACACAGCCACTAGTGTTATTTTGGTTTTCATTAGGATTTTAAGTAACATTGATGTAAACTATTTATAAATTTTATTGATGATTATTTCTATTAAATATTCAAACTCACCACTTTTTCTTGAAAATCCTCTCCTAAGTACTTTTAATGGAGGATTCCCTTCTGGACCTTAAAGAATTTGAATTTAGTTTCCAAAGACATGTTAATATTAAGATTCTACTTATTTTGTTACCATGAGTCTGTGATATTGAGTATTCATCAATTTTATAAATGACTAATCTATATTGGATAACTTAAAATATCACTTTTAGTAATGTCATATTCGAAATCGATACCTTGTTTTAAAAATTTGAATCGAGTTCCACTCCAAGTTAAGATACTACATATGCTATACATATAACCATGGTAGAAGAAGCTACATATAATATCAGTGTATATCGGTGTCATGTCATGTATGTGTGGATCGGAGCTTCAAGGACAAGTATGAATACACATATAGAACTTGCCCAAGACATGCAAACCAACATCATGCATCACGGCACAAGAAGCAAAAATAACGCTCCCTCATTCTTCTCTTAGATAAGAATCCTCTATCACTCCCTTTCTTTCTTATGCCGTCCGCAACTTAAGAACGAGAACAATGCTTTCGTCCCTGTCACAGATTTGTCTTGTTCCACTGTTTTTGCCACTGGGTTTGGATTTTGGTAGTAAGGGGGATTCAAACCCGACAAGACAATCTCCACCATCTTGCAAAAACTCATCATTTCACTTCTTGACCTCTTCTCCACCGGCTTCTTTCCGGTTTCCGTTCACTTCTCTCTCTCTCTCTCTCTCTCTCTCTCTCTCTCTCTCTCTCTCTCCAACCCTTTCTTATATTGGCCACGACTCACGAAGCTTGCGTTTAATTTACAGTCACACTACATTCGTATAATTTTTTTTAAAGAAAAAATAGATGTTTTCTTGAATGCAATTACATAACTTTCAATAGCAGTATCATGCTCTAGTGTTCCATCATAACTTTTGTAATACAAAAATGGCTTAATAAGTTAATTTTGGACCAATTTTGTATATTCCGCTAGTTTGTAATAAGTTTTTTAGACTTATCTTGAGGCATAAGTATATTTGGATAAGTATTTATTACAATAGTTAATTTAAGATTTGTCAAAAATTTATTTTCAATTTATATTTAAATAAAGTTCTTAGTACAACTTAAAAACAGTTCATAATTTATAAGACTTAATTGCAATTTTCGACTCAAAATTTTAATCAATTGATTCATTATCAATACTAAAAATCACTTAGCAATGATTAAGAAATTATTTGTTGCAATCAATAAATATATACGAAACTTGAAAAGCTACATAGCTAACTAAAAACTTGAAATTTTATGTTACTGTGCAGCCCTTTAATCAAATTATGTTTTCATATTTTTTTTTTTTTTTGATAACAAAGTATACCAATTGGGATTGCATGAAAGTAATAACATGGATTTGGAATCAATCAATTCAATATCAATACTGAAAATCATTTTAAATAGTGAAGCAATGAGCAAGAAATTAATTGTGACAATCAATAAAAATGTAAGTGATGCAAAAGATACAAAACTAACTAATAGCTGGTAAAAAATCTTGTTGAAGACTCACGTGAATATATAAAATTCCGTTACTATGAGGAAATAACGCAAAAACAACTACTAAGCATTTCAAGAGCATACGTAATTTGCTCCGCGACACATTTCAAAACAAACAGTGAGTCATGTAACCCCAATTTCTCATAATTTATGAGAAGAAAACGGGTAGAGACGAGAATAAATGAGGTGTTCGTCTGAGCCTACTGTTTAATTCCATTAAGGTTATATTGACCCAACATGCTAACAAATGTACAATTACGGTAGATTTAGTAAATTATTTTTAATTTTTCGAGACTTATTTTAAGACATAAGTATCTGGATAAGTAAGAACTTATCAAAATAGTTAATTTAGGATCTGTCCATTGCCGATTTTCAATTTACATTTAAATAAAAAATATTTATAATTATTATAAAAAAATTAATCTCATTTTCTCTTTAATTATAGAACAACATATATTTTATAAACATTTACTCAATAAATACTTAAATTATTCATCTAAATGAGCCTTTACTCTTATATAAAATAATCATCGGTACTAAAATTGTTTGTTACAATCTAGTCCTTTATTCAAATTCTTTTTCCTTTTTGTTTACTAAAATAAAGCATACCAATTGGGATTATATAATGTAATAACAAGGATTTTGAATCAATCAACTGAATATCAATACTTAAATTTTTTTTCCTTCAGTGAAACTTCTTGACAGAATGTATTGGTGCATTCTGTTAAGTGGCACTGATTGCTCCACGTGTTATCAGTTTCCATATAATCTGTTGGCCTTCATTTTCAATGTTTCTACAATTTATAAACGACCAGTATGCAATTTTTAAAAAGTAGGATTTTTTTTTTATCACAATATATTTAAATAATATTTAACTTATTCAATTTTTGTTTTTTTTTTTTCAAATCTAAAATCCCTAATTTCAGATGACCTTCTTTTTTTTCCCCCTATTTTGCAACTACGTACTCTTAGGGTTCATATGAGAAAGCAAGGCCTTCGTCCTTTTCTAGCCTCTATTCTCGTAATTGATGGTGGCCTCTTGTTCAATCCTTAATTTGTATTAACATTCATCCCTTTTCCCTTTACACTCTTACCTGTTTGGTTTTTTCATGTGAACCTTTTTATGGTGGAAATTAAAGCACAGATTGTTCTCTAAATTGCAGAATAATGGGATACTTCCAAAACAGGTGAAACAAAAATAGTACAAAAAAGGGATGAAAACAAACAACCACAAAATAAAGGAAAAGGGTTAAAAAAATGCAAGCAGACCGGTCCAACAATGAGTGAGGCCTAAAACAACTTTTAAAAGTTTTCTTTTATACTTTAAATGAAAGAGTTATATGGTGAGCTTTTTTACCGATATATGTGATTTTTTTGTCAACATATGTGACTTTTTTTATTATGTAAAAATTAATGGCAATGATATATTTTATTGGGGACCTAAAGTTTGAGTTTTAATTACTTTACCCTCGAACTATCCTTGAATGCAAGCTCTTCACCAAAGGGCGTACGACCTTGCAATTGAAATAAAATACCTTGCAATGGAGAGAAATCATTGATAAATCTCCACGCAACAAATTGATGAAGCACTATTGTCACACTGAACAAAGATCAACGAAAAAAAAGGAGGCAAATGAAATTTGTTCAAGGAAACAAAAGAAGAAGAAGCTGAGGAGGAAATAAGGCTTTGCTTTATAGTATGAACACCTAACAGTGGGATGAAAATCCCAAGGCAAAATGGGAGATAGAAAAAGAGCTAAGCACGAGTTCCTTTTTTGGATGTAGAAAACTTAGTGCAACTACAAATTAAAGTGTAAAGTTTTTTGTTGAGTCCAAAATCCTTGGTGTTTTAATTATGACAAACCTTCTGAACACAAATCATAAGCCTTCTGAGTTTATACCTGCTAATGAGTTTGCTTAATTGTATTCAGAAAAGACATGTTTTGTAAAGAACAACAATTGAAGTAAACTCAAGGTTGTCATGAGTCACTCAAAAAGGATGACAAGCTTGAAAGCTCAACATAAGACTTAAAGTGGCCTTGGTTATGTACTACAATGAAGAAGTTAACATGCTTACTAGGTGAAGAGGAAAACTTCAAGCCATGAGAAGTAATCCACAACTAAAGGACAAGAAGAATGTTGTAGACAAAATTGAGACTGAATTTGAAAAGGATGATCTGCTTGTATAACTTGATATGTGTGCAATAATTTCAAGATTGCTTGAGCTAGAAAAGATCATTTGAGATGATCTTAGTGTAACACCTTAAAATCCTTTTTATGAATATTGCATTAGAATCGTATAAATAATAAATATTGCGACATTCGCGTCATTAAATCTAGTTTCGATTTCTAAGTTGATAAAATATCTCAATATATTTTGTTTTTCTGTGAAAAGAAGGAACACATATACATATATATGTTGTGCTTGATTAAAACATGTACGTATGATTAAAATACTCTTGAATAAAGGGTATTGTCAAACATGTTTTCCATTTAAAATCTGTTTCGAAAGTTGTTGTCATTTTTCTTCCACCTTTAAACAACGCTATAAAAAAACAACTTATAAAGAATTAACTTGCACAAAACTAAATACTGATAAACTGAAAGAAATACGTAATTATACATAATGACCCTCTGTGGCCTTTAAAATATAAACATAAATGTACCGAAGTCATTACAATTGTTATCAAGAAAATAAAATATCCACTACCCCTCAAAATATTATACAGTATCACCAAAAGGTTTAATACAACAAAATATCACGACACTAAGTATAGAAATATTCCCACCCCAAATATACATCAAAAAGGGAAAACAATCCTACACTAAGAGTAGTGACTATCCAAGACCTAGAAGTGATACATAGCATGTGCCTCTACGGTGATCGATGGTATCTGAGGCTCATCTAACAACAAAAAGTGGCTCAGATGTATCCAAAATGTGCGTGAAGGCGTGTCTCTTCCTCCATCGTGTAGCTGTAGTGGTAGCTATTGATCCATCTTAGCATCATCTGCTGATGCTCCATGACCTCCCCCTGAAATTGGTGGTTTCAAGGGTGAGTCCTCCTCTCCTTAAATGTCACAAACAACAGGCAATAGTAAAAATAAATTAAAACATACAATGTATGTAACCACTGTGTGTGGTTATTTAAACAAACAACACTTTCTAATCCTAAGCACATAACTATCACACTTAATTCACCATTGGGTCCAATCACTGTCACCAATCCTCCCAAGTCTTGATTGTCTTACAAAATCACATGGATGACAGTCGGGAGCAATCACTGCATACAAATACATCGTACACTGACCCCTCATCTCCAAACTCAAAAAGCATAGTCTTAGAGCCCATTAGGAATAGCAAAGTGAGGCCTGTGAGTTACCTGTGCTAAATGAGTGCACCAAATGCTGGGTAGTCACCACTCGATAATTCCCTTACGTTCTTCGAACCTTTCCACCCACTACCCCCAGTGTATCTCTTTCCATCATCCACTTCCTCAACTCAACCTTTCCTCATTGTATCCCTGTGCAGTTTTCAAATCCTGCGGCAGCTGTGCGAGCTCTTCCTGCGTGCCATAAATGGCCTACAAATAGGAAGAATCCTAGAACAAAATGAGAAGTAGCTAACCAACTTCTAGGAGAAACATAATTGACTGCATTAATTTCTGTAGCTACGCCACCCACAGAATTTAAGGAACCTAAAGGAGCATGAGTCATATATTCCGCAGAACGGCGTTCTTACAGTACTCATACCTCATACATCAATGAATGCATACAAACAAGCAAACAAGAAAGAGAGACAAGGCTCAAGCCTACGTACTACTCTTAGGGAACATATCGTGATCCCTTAAGCGATAGAAAACACTTGCCACACAAACAAACAGACAACATAACGACTGTAATTATAACTATCTAACCAATCATAACAAACAATTTGTCGAGGGTCGAACACCCCCAAACCAAAACCACAATGCATACAGATAAAAATGACAATATGCAAACGTATACACACACACACACACTAGAAATAAATTTGCATGCCACAGATATAATTGTCGTAGTTCACACTCTACCGATCTTATCATTCAACAATCATAATAGAATACAGACATGCATTTCAATAATTTTATCAGTAGAGAATCATCACAATTTTAGAACATGCATCAATCATCATATTTTGCATTTATCTTACCAATATAATAGTAAATTAATCAGTAGTTCCAGAAAATAAATAATTCTAAGATAATTTTTGCAGAGGCACAGATTCCAAAGTTAAATTATATACTATCTAAAATCAATTTGTCGCTCAGTTTTTCACAGCTTTGCTCCTAACTTATTTTTAGCGCTCTTGGTGCCCGGGAGTCAAATTTCCACAAATCTTACATGCTACCCTACATTTTCAAACCTAACAAACTCATTTTTAAGGTCAAACCTTTAATAAAAATAGTCCATACTTTTGTAACTCAGTCCAAATTTGCGACAAATTATGAAATGTTGAATTGTGGGACATCATAGAGTCCCTACAAGCCAACAAAAAGGAACGAGGCTAGACTGGAAATAGACAAACCTAAAGTTGAGTGGACATCAGATAAGAAAGCAAGAGTTCTTTTGAACTCTAGCACCAAGTTCTTTTGGTCATGTGCTTTGAGCAAACTTGAGTGTGGCAGAATAGAAGGATGTGAAACTACTCAAGAAATCTGGAACACAATCAGAAGAACACATAAGGATAAAAGTAAGGTAAAAGACTCAAAATTCAATATTTTACTCACAAGTTTGAGATGTTTAAAGATGCAAGAACATGAGTCCATAGAAGAGATGCTCACCAGATTCTCTACTATAGTGAATGAGTTGAATGCTCTGGGAGAAAGGTACACAATACACTAGAGAATCAAGAAGATTCTAAGAAGTCTACTCAAAATTTGGAGACTAAAGGTCACTACCATTCAAGAAGCCAAAGACCTAAAAAATCTAGCTATGGATGAACTCATTGGATAATTGAAGGTACATGATGGATGAGCTGCAACTACCTATAAGAAAAGCAATAGCACTCAAGGCCTCTGAAAAAACAAAACAACATTGCAAAGCTCTAAACTTAATAGTAGATTCTGATGTTGAGGAAGAATTGGCCTTTCGGACCAAAAGGGTGCAGAGATTGCTCAGAAAGAGAAAAAGGCTAAGAAGAAACTTCTTCAAAAGAGAATTCGAACAAGGAGAAAGCTCTAAGTAAGTTAGATGTTATGAGTGCAACAAGCCTGGCCATATCAAGACAGATTATGCTTTATTGAAGAAAGATTTCTAAATAGGAGTTCCAAAGAAGAGGGCAATGATGACCACATGGAATGACACAACTTCATCATCATCTGAAATAGCAGAGGAGTATGCTTCCAAAATGTGTCTCATGGAAGATTAGATAAGGAAGAGGTATCTGACTCTTAAAGTGTTTTAAATTTTCTAAATCATAAAGAATTAAAACAAGTTATTAATAATTTACCTAACGACTCTCATATTTTAACTCAGAAATGTGTTCACCTAAAAGAGTAAATTTTTTATGTTCTAAAAGAAAATGATAAGCTCATAATGGACATGAAAGACCTTTTTTAAAAAACCTTTGTCTGTAGGAATCTCATTTTAAGCTTTCTGAACATATAAAGATGAAAAGAGAGACTACTACAAAAGGTGTTATTTCTTTTGATCAAACTCATCTTGAAAATGAAAAGAAAATTTTAAAACAAAAGGTTGAGAAGCTACCAAAAGATTTAGCTAACTTTGTAGCAGGCATGAGAAACTTGGATAAACTAATTAGAATACAAAAAAGCTTCTTTGATAGAACTGGATTAGGTTTCATTCAGAATCCTAGAAAAGTCTTTCAAAAGTTTGTTGGGAATAAGAAGGCCAAAAAGAAATGCTCCAATTGTAAAAGATGGGGGCACCAGACCTCAGAATCATACAAAAAGAGGAACATTCCTTTTAAAAAGGTATCTAACATGCAAGGACAACTATATGTGTACCAAAGATCTTACTACTTTTTGATGTAGGAATGTCTATTCCACAACAAGACGAAAGAGTTGTGGTTCTTGGATAGTGGATGCTCTAGGCATATGACTAGAGACAAAACCAAATTCCTTAGCCCTAAGAAGAAAAAGGATGGAGGGTTTATAGCCTTTGGAGATAACAAAAAAGCCCTTATCCAAGGAGTTGGTAAAATTGGTAGACCAAACTCTACTGCTCAAATTGACAATGTCTATTTTGTAAAAGGGTCTAAACATTATCTTGTTAGCATTAGTCACAATGGCTATGAAGTTAAGTTTGAACAATGCTTGTCACATTAAAGAGAATCAACTGGAAAAATTATATTCTCTAGGGTGAGAGAGAGAAACCTTTATAGGATTTGCCTAGAGTCTTTACCCAGTCAGTCATGTTTAGCAGGCTTTGAGAGTGATAAGTGGCTATGGCACAGAAGAGTAGGTAACCTTACATGAAAACTTTGTCCAAACTATCCAAGCATAACCTTGTGAGAGCATTACCAAACATCAAGTTTGAAAAAGATAGAGTGTGTGAGGCATGTATCAAAGGAAAACAAACAAATTTAGTTTCTAGCTGAAAAATGCAGTAACCTTATAGAGTCCTAGAATTACTACATATAGACTTGTTTGGTCCTACCAAAACACAAAGCCTGGGTGGAAAGAGATAGGAATTTGTCATAGTTGATGAATTCTTTAGATTTAATGGGTTTAATTTCTTTCTCATAAGGATGAGTCTTTTGAATGATTCAAAAAGTTCTTTAAGAAAGTTCAAAATGAAAAAGATTTGAAAATTGTCTCTATAAGGAGTGATCATAGGGAGAATTTGAATATATTTTCTTAAAACCTTCTTTGATGAAAATGGAATCTCCCGCAACTTTTTTTTTGTCCAGGAATAGCTCAATAGAATGGTGTTGTGGAAAGGAAAAAGAGATCCTTACAAGAGATGGCTAGCACACTTATTAAGGAGTCTGACATACATAACCTTTCTTGGGCAGAAGCTATTAACATAACCTGCTACATTCTTAATAGAGTTTCTATCATAAAATTATGAACAAGACTCCATATGAATTATCGAAAGGAGGAAACCAAGTGTATCATACTTCCATACTTTTGTTTGTAAATGCTATATTTTGAACAACAAAGACAACCTTAGGAAGTCTGATGAGAAAATCAAACAAAACTATTTTTCTTGGTTACTCATTATCCTCTAAAGCTTACAAAATATACAATATGAGAACTCAAGTTGTAGAAGAAAGTATAATTGTTGTATTTAATGAGCATTAGAACGCACTTAAGAAGAGAAGGATTGAAAATTTAGAGGAAGAACTAGAGAGAACAAAGGCCAATCAGGATGCTCAGAACAACATACAAGACTCATAATACCCAAAGAAAACGAAAAAAAAACATTATGAGATGCCTCATAAAGGCTCAGAAGACAAAACTCAGAACAAATAACAGAAGATAATATGGCAAAAAGCTTAGAGATTTGTTTCTTCTCATCCTTCAAATCTCATCATTAAAGAAGCACCATCTAGTGTGAAAAAAGAGCCTCTCTTAGCAGAAGAAAGGAATGATGGCACTTCTATCAACATTAAGCCAAAGAACATTGATGAATCACTGAGTGAAGATTCTTGGGTTACTTCTATGGAGGAAGAAATGCGTGAATTTACAAAGAACAAGGTCTAGAACCTTGTACCTTCTCCAAAGCAATATAAGGTTTCAAGAACAAGCTCAATGAAGAAGGATAAAATGGTCAGAAACAAAGCAACACTGGTACAATCAATAGGAAGGGATTGACTATGAAGGGAAATTTGCACGAGTAGCAAGGCCAAGCCATCAGAATACTTCTGGCCTATGATGCAGACAAAGACATCAAGCTATACCAGATGGATGTCAAGAGTACCTCTCTGAATGGATTCATCAAAGAAAAGAGATGTATGTGAAACAATCACCTAGATTTGAAGACAAGGACAAACCTTAACATGTATACAAGCTTGTCAAGGCATTGTATGGTTTGAAACAAGCTATAGAGCTTGATATGAAAGATTAAGTTCATTCTAAGTTTAGAATGGCTTCTCCAAAGGAATCATGGACACTCAACTATTCAGAAAGGTTCAGAAAGGAAAGTTGCTATTGTACAAATCTATGTGGATTACATCATCTTTGATTCAACCTCAAAAAGAATGTGCAAGGAGTTTTCTGAGCTAATGAAAAGAGAAATTGAAATGAGCATGATGGGAGAGCTAAAGTTATTTTTGTTGAATTCAGGGGGAGCTACTTGAAGCATAAACAAGATTGATTCAAGTCTAAAGTTTTGAGCTTTCAAACATGCAAAGGACAACTTGGAGATTAATTAGGATAAAATGTATGAGAAAAGCAATTCTGATGATCCTAAAGCATTGCATTCATTCTAATTCATAAATAACTTAAAATGGTTTAATAAAAATCACAAGGCTTTCATAAAATGGTTAAGTTTCAAACATGTTTCAAAGGTTTTTGGAAAAATGGTTTTCTTGTTGTTTTAATCGATTACAACATCGTAATAATCGATTATTTTGTTCTTCACTTACCTTGGAAAAGCTTTCATGAACATGGTAATCGATTACATATCGGTTTAATTGATTATTATACCTTTAGTTTCTAGAAAACTTCCTTGTTGAACATTTTAATTGATTACCTAATGAGTAGTAATCGATTACATACTTGTAGATGTATTTAAAGATCTGCTGGGATAATTGATTACCAGTATACAGTAATCGATTACATAGGCTTATCTGAAAATAGCCTCTTCCTGCTTTAATTAATTACCATAGATGGTAACCGATTACATGTTGTGTTTAAACTCTAAATTTTGTACTAGATAATTGATTACCTCGACTAGTAATCGATTACACAATGTAATTAGAAAGGCTATGGCTCATGCTTTAATCGATTACCATTTCTAGTAATCGATTACTCTGTTTCTATGACTAATATGTTTTCCTGGTTTAATCGATTACCAAGGTTAGTAATCAATTACATAGTGTATTTTGAAAAAAATGGATCTTCTGTCTTAATCGATTACAAGACGGAATAATCGATTATTTGTTCCGTTGTAGAAATTCCAGAAAAGCTTATGAACATTTTAATCGATTACATTCTTGGATTAATCGATTACATAAGCAAAATAATCGATTATTAAGCGCGTATTAATCAATTAAAGTTGTTACGTTTTTTGTTATAAATAAGAAATCACTATGCTTGATTTTGAAATGTTGTATACTGATACCCATTGAGCCAAAACAATTCTAAAAGCCTTTCTCAGTGTTTTCAAAGGATTTTTACATGCTTGCTCTATTTCTACATTGATCATGAGATTATGAGTCAATCTTGAGCAAGATTTCATTCAAGGTTAAGGGAAGCTGATTCAATTTGTTAATTCAACCTGTGTTAATTCATCATTTGCATTGTTAATCATTGGATCATCAGGTTGTTTCTCTCCTTAATCTTTCTGTAATTTTCATTTTGATTTTGGATGTAAGTTTTGGTATATTGTAATTGAGATTCTTGCTTGTAAACTAGAGATAGGGTTTCTCTAGGGGTTTTACTGAGTAGTGTTCTCAGTGGGTTTGTCTCTAAGAATCTAATAGTGTTTTAGATTTCTGTACTTTATCTAGAGTTGATAAAGGGAGACTTTGTAATTACTTGTAAGAATAAAAAATTACAATAGTGGAACTCCATTCTAGTGTTGAGTGGAAGAAAACTGGATGTAGCTTCATAGTGTTTGAAGTGAACCAGTATAAATTTTTTGTGTTTTGATTCTTATCTCTATCTTGATCATATTCTGTCAATCTTGATTGTTTGATTTTGCTTATCAATTAAAATTTTGAGCAATTGGATACCTTGGGCTGAGCATTTGATTGAATAAGGTTTCTTGATTTCAAAAGTGATAAAGATCCTAAGGGAAACTCTGATTTTGTTTAAGAATTTTTTTTAATTTACCAAGCCTAACCAATTCACCCCTCCTCTTGGTTAAGTGTGAAGTGTTCCTATATTCTACAATTTTTAGAACTTCAAATCATATAGAAGGATGATAATATATTCATTCATCAAGAGAAATATGCAAATGACCTTCTGAGAAGGTTTAGAGTTGTTGATGTAAGACCAATGGCTACCCATATGCATCCATCTGTTGGATTAAGGGGGAGCTACTTCAGGAATGTGAAGAAATTTAACTCAAGATTTGGTTTTGAGCTTTCAACATGCAAAGGATAACTTGAAGACAATTTAGGATTAAATTATGTAAGAGAAAAGCAATTCTGGTGATCCAAGTGCATTGCATTCATTCAATACATATTCAACTTAATCAGGCTAACAAAAATCACAAGGCATTGGCATTTTTAACTAAGGATTTGATATGATCCCCAATAGGATTAGATGTTAGGATCAACTAGGAATGGAATTTCACACCCAGAATTCAGCCAACAACACGTCCAGGAAGGAACCGATCATTCCTCATGCTACAGAACTCGGATTTAAGCGTTTCCAAATCGAGGCAAACGATCTCTTTCTGAACTACGATTTTGAGTCAAGAATCACTGAAAACGGATGCGTATAACGTGAGTTCTGATACGAAATTAACGGGGATAGAAACTCGGAAAAAAATGCAAAACGAGATAGGAACCAAGAAACGGAATTTGGAAGGCGCCACAATCAAAAGATTGATAAGCCTAAGAACGCCACAAGGATTAGTACCCTTGATAAGTTCTGAGATTCTCAAAAGAACCCTTGAGAAGCTAGTCTCTCACCAAAAAGGTTAACTTCCATTCTGCCTTCAAAAAAAACTATGGTGTTC
>PYAF01005064.1:47799-82514 GCA_007407185.1 Glycine tomentella | reverse complement strand
ATTACACATGCTAAACAATCGATTACAGGAGCGTTTTTAATCGATTATTTCTGTTACAGTTTCTTTTATATAAATAGAACCTGCCTTTGACGAAAAAGTAACTTGAATTTTTGAGATCTGAGCATTCCTAAAGCTTTCTAAACATTCACAAAGGGTTTCTTCTGGGTTCTAAAGGTCTTGTTTCCATTGATACTCATGTTGGTCACTAGGATTTAGTGAAGCAAGGCAATTCATTTCAAAGTTTAAGGAAAGGCTTGTTCTGCATATTGTTTCTACATTCAACCTGGTATTTTCATCATTATGCATATCATTCTTGGATCATCAGGTGAATTCTTTCCTTACTCTTTGATGGTGTAAAATTTTGATTGAATCTTTGTTTTTAAAGTTCCATTGTAATTGGGTTTTTCTTGCAAGGATAGAGATAGTGTTTCTCTAAAAGACAGTTGAGTAGTGTTCTCAGTTTGGGTTTGGCTTCTAAGGGTCTAATAGGGTTTTAGACTTCTGAACTTTATCTAGGGTTGATAAAGAGAAGCTTGTAATTGCTTGTAAGGAAATTATTTGTTATAGTGGAACTCTACTCTAGTGTTGAGTAGAAGAAACTGGATGTAGCCTCATAGTGTTTGAGGTGAACCAGTATAAATCTTGTGTGTTCTTATATTTTCTGCATAATTGATTTCTTTCTTTGTGATTTCAGTTGTTACAGATAGTTTCTTGAAGCATTACAAGTCTTGGATTGATTTTGAATAAAGATTCTTGATTGGTTTTATGATAAAGATCCAAAGGGCAAAGAAAACTCTGATTTTGATTCTTCAGATAATTTTTAAATTACCAAGGCTAACCAATTCACCCCCCTCTTGGTTAAGTGTGAAGTGTTCCCATATTTTACAATACATTCCTTGTTTCTTCCTATGAAGCTTGTCAAATTCTTCCTCCTAGCTAGCTCTTTCTACACGTGATTCTTTCTATGGTGATGGGGTCTTTTCTATTTGATTTAGGCTTTTGAAAATGAAAGGATGAAAGGGAAGAGGAAGTCGTATTTCACGTGAAGTTTAGGGGAAGAATGCCTTGAAAGTGATTTTCAAGCAAGGTCCCCACCACCCCTTTATATAGCACTTGGAAAATAATTAATTATTCCAGGACATATTTACCCTTCCAACTAATTTAGTTTCATTCTAACTAAGTTTCTCCTTGTTTTATTAAATCCTAACTTAGTTTATGCTTATTCCTTTAGGTTTTACCTAAATTCCTTATTATCCCTTTACTTTATAGAAAATATCTCATAAGCCATAATGACATACCTTTCCACTTGGCCACCACTTTACAAGTGTCCCTACATTTGTCCAAGCTCTTGAAGTTTCTCCATTTTTCTTGGTTGTTCACGTGGGATCTAGAGGGAAGTAGAAGACTTTGCTTTATTTCATGTTTTCTTGCATCAAATATGATTTTTAGCCCTTCCTCCTTATATACTTTTCACATGAATTTTGTTTGGCCAAGGGGAGGATTTTTGTCTTCCTTTTTATCCTTCTATCTTATTTTTCATTCTCTTTTAAAGAAGAGAAAATTATATGGCTTCATATGTTACCTTTTAAATAAAAAAGAATATTCTAGTTTATGCTTTTCTTTCTACATGGCATTTCTTAAAAAGAAGTCGAGTTTGATTTGAACTCTTCTACCTAAAGATAATGTTGAATAATAGCATTCTAGAGTTTTCCAGAAACTGACTTCAATTCTAGTAAAAATTACTCACAAGTAATCTACACAGAGTGCTTATTCAGATTTTCCTTACAAGGCTACTTTTATCTTAATTCTAATTGGTTCATTTTACTTTTGATTATCAAAATTACTAAACTATTTTATAAAATAAGTCTATTCATTCTATATTTTTCTGATACTTGAATTCTCCTGAATAAAGTTCCAAAGTCACTATCTTATAAAATTCATAGAAATTTTATTCTATGATTTTTTGTCACAAAGTATTTTGATAATCTGCTATCTAAGAGTATTATGGTAAATTATGCTAAATTAATCATTCATTCTAGGGGCATTTTTGTCATTTCCCCCCTAAAATATCTAGCCAAAATATCTACGGGTATTCTTGTCTTTTCTAAAATATCCAAGGGCATTTATATAATTTCCATCATAAAATATCTCACTAAAATATCTAGGGGCATTTTTGTAATTTTCAAAAATATCCAGGGGCGTTATCGTCATTTTCACCTTAAGGACATATCTGTCATTTCTTATTTAAGGGAAGGGTAGTATGATCATTTTTCCTAAACTATTTTTTGTAATACCTCTAATTAATTTTTCATATAGATCATTCAAGTATAACATTCACCTATTTTAACATTCACATCAATAATTTCACAAGAATGATTCACAAATATAGTTATTGAAATATTAAGGTGTTACAGTATACAATCAAAGCATGTCTTCTAGAACACAGTCTAGGTGAAAACTTCTGGTCTAAGGAAAAACACACCCAAATAATAAGAGACTACTTTAATGATACTATCTGTGAGATTTCCTCATAGAGTCTCTTTGTGGGTCCGTTCAGTGCAAGCTATACCCTTATAGGTCCACCACGACTTTAGTTAAGACATCTCCATGTCTGTAGCTCATGAGGTCTTTACCTTGTATCTGCATACAAGTAGTTAAGTCGTGCTAGTCTTACTCGAAATCACTAATCCCCATTCTCAGTGTCTCTAGACTAGGAACTTAAAATTTAGGAGTAGACATCTGGTATCCTTGAATCCTCATGATCGTGATCCCATCACTGATACTCAAGAGATACCTATTCTATTCCAGAGTTTTATCCAGTTACTCATATATTAATAATGATATCGAGACAGAATATGAAACAAGATAAAGAGCGCTTATAATTTAGTCCTGGCAATATGAAAAGTACATATACGTCCTAATCTAATGAAAATATTGTCTCTAGGACATCCATATATTAACAATCTCCCACTTGGCCTAGAGTCAATCAGACCTAAGTCGTAAACCCAAAACCTCATAATGACTATAATGTTTTCTCTGAGAAATAGCCTTTGTCAGAGAGTCGGCTAGGTTATCATCCGTGGGAATATAATCCATCTTTACATCCATCCTATCAATGATCTCTCTAATCAGGTGATATCTGCAGAGCACCTGCTTAGATCTTTGATGAGACCTAGGTTCCTTTGACTGTGCAATGGCCCCAGTGTTGTAACAATACAACTGTATGGGCTCATCCACGCTTGGAACCACCCGTAGTTCAGATATGAACTTCTTGATCCAGACGGCCTCCTTGGCTGCTTCTGAAGTGGCTATGTACTAAGCTTCTGTCGTAGAATCTGTTGTAGTCTCCTGCTTAGAACTCTTCCAAGATACTACTCCATCATTTAAGGTGAATACGAACCCTGACTGTGACTTGCAGTCATCTTTGTCACTCTGAAAGCTGGCGTCAGTGAATCCTTTCACTGAAAGCTCATCTACCCCACCATAGACCAAAAACGCATCCTTAGTTCTTCACAAGTACTTAAGGATGGTCTTGACTGCTGTCCAATGACCCTCTCCAGGGTTTGACTGGTATCTGCTAGTACTTCTCAAAGCATATGAGACATCTAGTTTGTACATATCATGACATACATGATGGACCCAATAACCGAAGCATATGGAATTCCACTCATGCGGTCTTTCTCAGGCTGTGATTTAGGACACATAGCCTTGGAAAGATGTACCCCATGACTGACGGGAAGAAAACCGCTTTTTGACCATTCCATGCTAAATCTTCTTAGCATCTTGTCAATATACGTGGATTGAGATAATCCCAGCAGCCTTTTAGATCTATCTCTATAGATCTTTATACCAAGTATAAAGGCCGCTTCTCCCAAATCCTTCATGGTGAAGCTTTCTGAAAGCCAGTCTTTATTTGTTTGTAATGTGGGGATGTCATTTCCTATTAGTAGTATGTCATCTACATAGATTACTAAGAAAACAACATTGCTCCCACTATCCTTCTTGTAAACACAAGGTTCATCCTCGTTCTTGATGAATCCATTACTTCTAAAGATTTCATCAAAACGAATATTCAAACTTCGTGATGCTTGCTTTAGCCCATATATCGACCTCTGCCGCTTGCATACCATATGTTCTTGGCCTTTGGATTCAAAACCTTCAGGTTGCGTCATGTACACTTCCTCCTTCAAGAAGGCAGTCTTGACATCCATTTGCCAAATCTCATAATCGTGATATGCTGCTATGGCAAGCATGATCCTAATAGATTTGATCATGGCAACGGGTGAGAAAGTCTCATCATAGTCAACACCTTGTATTTGACGATATCCTTTCGCAACCAACCTAGCTTTATAGGTTTGAACGTTGCCATTTGCATCAGTCTTTCTCTTAAAGACCCACTTATTACCGATAGGAATTTTTTCTTGTGGTTGTGGAACCAAGGTCCATAACTTGTTTTGATACATCGAATCTATTTCAGATTTCATGGCTTCTAGCCATTTAGAGGAGTCAACGTCCTTGACTGCCTCCTCATAGTTACTTGGTTCATTATCCTCTACGGTTTCTTGATTCTCAATCACAAACCTATACCTCTCAGGTGGATAGATGACCCTAGTAGACCTACGAAGTTGTGTGTTTACTTCTCCATTGGAGAACGTCGCCTGCGGTGCAGACTCGGGTTCCTCAATCTGTTCTTGTGGTCCTTGAACTTCCTCAAGATCAATTTTACTCCCACTGGCTCCTTGAGAGAGTAAATCATTCTCAAGGAATTCAGCATTTTTGGACACAAACACCTTGTGTTCGTCCAATGAGTAAAAGTAGTATCCCTTAGTACCTTTGGGATACCCCACAAATAGACATTTGGTGCTTTTAGCACTAAGCTTAGTCAACGATTTGACATATGTTGGCGATCCCCATACTCTGAGATAACTCAGGTTGGGTCTCTTACCATTCCATATCTCATATGGAGTGGACTGAACAGATTTAGACGGTACCCTATTTAGAAGGTATGCCGTCGTGTCTAATGCATATCCCCAAAACGATTTTGGAAGTTGAGTCTCACTCATCATAGACCTGACCATGTCTAACAAGGTTCTGTTTCTCCTTTCGAAGACACCATTTTGGTGTGCTGTGTAAGGTGCAGTAACCTGCGAGAGGATTCCATTCTCTCTCACATAATCCTGAAACACATGGCTTAGATATTCACCACCACGATCTGGTCTTAATGTCTTAATCATTTTTCCATGTTGTTTCTCTACTTCATTCCTATACTCCTTAAACTTTTCAAAGGCCTCGGATTTATATCTCATCAGGTAAACATACCCAAATCTCAATTTATCATCCGTAAAGGTAATGAAATCGGAGTATCCTCCTCTAGCCTCTATAGACATTAGGCCACAAACATCAGAGTGAATGAGTTCTAATAACTCACTAGTCCTATGAATTTTAAGCCCTTTGGGCTTGTGACAAGTCATTTTTCCTTTTAGACAAGATTCACATTGTCCATAGGATTCCAAATCCATGGAATCTAGGTGTCCATTTGCATGCATCCTAGACAATCTTGTTTCATTTATGTGCCCTAGTCTATAGTGCCACAGATAAGATTGATTATCTGTCCTAGGTCGTTTCACATTCACATTGAGAACTTATGTTCCTGTTTCTAAAACATATAAGCCATTTACCAAAGAAGTAGTAGCATAAACCATATCATTCATAATGATAGAAAATGTACCATCCCTAATAGTAAAAGAAAAACCATCTCGTTCTAAACAAGAAATTGAAATAATGTTTCTAGAAATGCCAGGAACATAAAGGCAATTATTCAAATGCAATAAAAGGCTTGTAGGCAAAATGAGGTCTGTATCTCTAACAACCTGGCAGCAACTCTTGCTCCATTACCAACACGGAGGTCAACCTCATTCTTCTCCAATCTCCTGGAACTCTTAAGTACCTACAACATATTGCAGATGTGAGAACCACAACCTGTATTTAATACCCATGAAGTTGGATTAGCACATAAATAATTGATCTCAATCATGTAAATACCTGAGGCAGAAGCATCACTATATTTCTTGTCCTTCACACTCTTCAAGTAGTCTGGACAGTTTCTCTTCCAATGGCCAGTCTTGCCACAGTGGAAGCATACAACATCGCTTTTGTCCTTAGGTGCATTCTTACCATTCTTGTTGCCCTTCTTCTTCTTGGTTTTTCCTTTGGGCTTAAGGGAGTTTCCTTTTGCAGGCTCCTTAGCCTTACCCTTGGCCTTATTAGGCCCACCAATCAGAAGAGAGTGTGTCTTATCCTTTTTGATGACACCTCAGCAGTTGTTAACATACTTAACAACTCAGGGAATTTCACAAGCCTCCCATGCATGCTATAATTCATAATGAATTGACTAAAGGAAGGTGGCAGTGATGTGAGGATTAAGTCATTACTTAGCTCGACATCCATCACGAAGCTTAGATTTCCTAGCTTCTCAATGAGTCCAATCATCTTAAGAACAGGACTGCTCACACTCATGCTCTCAAACATCCTACATGAGAACAATTCTCGAGAGGCCTCATACCTCTCATGCCTGCCTTTAACATCATACAACTCCTTGAGATGTAAGATGATAGAGGGAGCATCCATATGCTCATGCTGCTTTTGTAGCTCAGGCGACATGGATGCCAACATGATGCATACTGCCATTGTATTATCATTCATGTGCTACTTATGAGCTTCCATATCGTAGAACTCATGATCAGCTTCCCCTTCCTTAAGAGCTATGGGTAAATTACCTTCTAGGACATAAGCGATTTTCTCGGCCCTAAGAACAATTCTCAGGTTCCGATACCAGTCCATAAAATTTGAACCGTTCAGTTTGTTCATATCGAGAATAAAGCGCAGTGACAGTTGATTAGTCATACTATTAACTGAGAAGATGTAAAGATAAACTAATCAATATATTGTCATGAAATAAGAACAAATTATTAAAGACTTTAAATAACATGCCCCTCCCACTATTTTATCTAAGTCAATTACCCTTGTTATTTTGACTTAGGGTTATTTTATCTTAAAATTACCTTAGTGAGATTAAGAGTACGATTATTTATTTTAATCTTCGTCTGAGATAGCAAAATTAAACTAAATAATGGGTTGATCCTTATCAACAGTATCTCATACCTTCTCTTAGCATCAGGTTGACAACTCCTTGTCACTTAGTGGTGCATCTCATGCAACCAACCTGACATTATTACCCCAAAGACATAAGCCCGGCTGAGCCTGCAACTCATGCATTCAGTTAAGCACTAACCAGCACCTTAAGTGTCTCACACTTCTAATACTGCTCTTATTCAACGAAACAGTGGTCCGAACTGAGTTGTGGCGCACCACCATGTAGAGGAATTTCGAGTGGCATTGGTGGTGGGAGGTAATCATGTGCTTAATAATTCATTCCTTTTAAGGGTTTCTTTTATTTTAATAGGTCTCATCAAATGTGTAAGTACTATTATCATGCTAGTCGTATCCTATGTCAAACATCTATCGGATTACACTAGTCGCTTTTGGACATGCATAATAAAACATACATTCGCGATACTCTATCTCATGCATACTAGTCATTTTTAAAACATACAAGCATATAAAACAGATTTTATATGAGATAGTCATGGTGCTTGTGCATTCTTTCTTCTTGCTCCTAGGCCTTAGCTCGATCATGAAATCTTCCATGCCTAAACGCCACTAGCCTAACTTTTCTAATTACAAAATAATTAAAGAAACTCCAATACATCTTTGGAGGAACAAAAGAATACACAAAATTTAAAATTCAAAATTACAACTACTATTTAAACTAAAACAAAATTTGAATTCAATTTTAAAACATTTAAATTCAAAATTTAAATATCTGCACTTTAAAGGTTAGACAACTAATAAGCATACAATGTTATTATTTCTCAAATGGCCAAAATATGCATCCAAATACATAATTCAAATTTTTGTTGATTCTTTCTCAAAGAACACAAAATTAAATCATACAATCAACTATTTATATACATAGACTTGTATGAGAAATTTTGTCACAAAAATATTATGTTATGCTCATGAATATTATAACAAAAATAACAAGATCAAAATGAACAAAATTAAGAACCCTAATTTTTATTCATGTGACCACGACATGCATAGAATATATTTTGAAAACAAAATTATGGAGAAAATGTAACACCCCGTAGGCCTCCGGTGCGTTATCATTAACAATATCAGATTAGCGCTTGATTGACATTAATTAAAATTCAGCGGAAGCACAGAATCGCTTTTCTTGATTTCATTATGTAAGGAATATAAAACATTGCACACAGCGCATAAAACAGGCCCCTGCTGATCCAGTTTGTCATACATCAATATAGGCAGATAAATAATCATCTACAACATATACAATATACTCAGGAGGAAACTCATATCATATCATCAATAGTTCTGTACAGATACATATACATCAGTGTCTTCACCACACCGTGGTGATACAAAAGAATAACTGCCCTCACCTAGGGTATACATTTACATCATAGGTGTACACACACCACCCCTCATCCAGGGTACAAAATACAAACATAACAAAACTGAGCCTTCAAGCTCTATCTCTGCTGCCACTGGCCAAGTAGACATGTCTCCACTAGGGCCTCTTGCCCTGAGATTGCTCTCTTCTTCTAGAAGAGTCACCTATCAAGATAAATCCCCAAACGGGGTGAGATACACATCTCAGTAAGCTCAGGGTCCCTAGAGGAATCTCCTCCACCCTGGCCCACTTTCCATAACACATACATCAGGCAATCACAACAATTGGCCCACTGGCCAGGCCCTTTGGCCCTCATAACAATATGAGCAAGTCATTTTGCTCCAAACATGGCGGAGCTGTCTCAATGCATGGCGGATATCATCAACGCCTATCTCAGTAAACATGGCGGAGCTACCTCAACGCCTATCTCAGTGTGAAACCGGAACTCACACCCGTGCCGTCCCATCGGGAGCTACCCCTTACGCATGGACGCACGTATATGGTACCTCCAAGAATAGAAGGAGCTGCCTCAACTTCTATCCCCTTGGTCTGTAGGAATCACCGATTCCCTGGGAGCTACCTCAACCATGAGCCAACCATACTAGGAGGAAACCCATATCCTAGGAAGGTCCATATCTATCTACTGGCCAATAGATCTATCACAATCATATTACATAACAAGCACAGATGCACACACATATCATTATGAGGATGCAACAACCAAATGCATGCATCATGAATATGACCACCACTCCCCCAGAGTGTGGTGTGGCAACCAAGTGGGAATCATCCCCAGGGACATAGAACTTACCTGGCAAAGCCTCGCTCTGCAGTTCTTTCCCTGCTCTTTGGCACCCGCCACCGACACCCTCGGTGTCAAGCCCTAATCAAGGCATATGGATTCATATCAAGCTCATTTCAACAGGCATTCAATCACAGAACATATCGTATCAGAAATCCCCTATCTTAGGGTTCAATTAATCAAGCCTTCACTTAGGCTTCTCACAGACCATACAAGGTCTCTCAAGGCTGAATACCAAGCATCTGAGTCACTCCAGACCCAATGCAAGCACATATTTGAGCCTAAGTTCATATCAGCCTCATAATCAATTATCACTGGAATGGTCTAAACCTCGATCAAGGCACCATTCATCTAGCCTCTCAGGCTCAACACAATCTTAATCAAGGCTCTTGCATGTCCAGAGAACAACAAGTGACTCATTACACAGCCACAAATGCATATCACAGAGCCAAGATTCAAAGTTAACCAAATCAAAAACTGAAAGCTAATCCTTCATCACTACATTGCTCTAAACAAGTTTCTCTATAGGACCCTGGGCTAATTCTAGCCCCAGCTTAAATGGGTCACTATTTACAGAAAACTCCAAATCCTAAATTAACCTGAGAAACTCGAGTTTCTTACCTCAGTGGCGACCAAAAAGGCTGAAGGACAGCTTCCTCAAGCTCTGATGTCCGCTCCAAGCCTTGGGTCCTTGCCAAACTCAAGTTTCTGAGCTTTTCTCTGAAGAAAAGGATTCTCACTCTCAAGGGGTTTTCAAAGAAAAGGATGAAGGACTAAAGCTCTCACAGGGTTTCTTACAAGTTTAATAATCATTGGGAGGTGTTTAGGTCAAGAAATAAGGTCTTAGGAAGCTTAGGACATGCATCAATGGAGGTCTGGGCGTGGGGAAGAAGAAGAAGCTGCTTTCCTCTCCAAAAACACGATTTGGCCTTTTATACTGGGCCTGCTCGAGGTCTAGTTCGGATCGTGCCACCTCTGGCGCTAACCACGCCACCATGGCGGTGTATGTGGCTCCAACAGTGCCAATCCCACGCCCCCAGCGCCAACTTCCAGAACCTGTGGCGCCACTCGCGCCACACCGGTGCCATCCGCGCCAACCTCCCCTGGCCTATGGCGCCGTCCGCGCCACACCTGGCGCTGTCCGCGTTGAAAACCAGAGAAACTTGGTTTTCCAGACCACTTCCCGCGCCATCCGCGCCAGCCATGGCGCGACCCGCGTGGACTGGAAAATACTTGGCGTCCCTCGCGCCACATTGACGCTGAAGGCGTCAAATTCCAGAGCATCTGGCGCTCCCAGCGCCAGTCTGGCGCCCTTGGAATCCAGTTCCAATGGGCTTGGCGCTACCAGCGCCACCCCTGGCGCTACCCGCGCCACAATCCTAACAGGGTTTTCTTCCAAAGATCCCTAGCGCTGTCAGTGTGGGATCTGGCGCCAACCGCACCATACTAAGGGTTATCACAGAAAACAATGCATTTGAATATTCATATCATGGCTGAATCATATTCCTTTCTTAAAAGATGTTTCGTTTGAAATCTCTCACAAAGAATCATAAAGAAATAAAACCATGAACACATAAAGATATATGTGAAGCGTAATCATATTACAAACAATATATTATATCAAACAAGGTATCATCACCTGTCGATAGTAAAACAACCTGGCTTTGATACCACTTGAAAGATAGGGCCTTGAAGCCCAAACTCATGTGAGAAAAACAAAATTTTTCAAGCGGAAACACACATACCACACAAGAGTCATTCTTTACGACATAGATGTTACCTTGTTTATATTCAAAATTTGATGATCAAGGATAGGCTTGAAGATACAAGCCCTCTAATGTTGATCCACACCACTTCTTGTCAAGACTCAAGAACACTTCTTGAAGGCTACCAACAAACACCAAAGAAGGCAGGCTAGGCACACCAATGGAGAGGAAGAAGGTTAGGTTTTAAAGTGTTTTTACTTATCTAATAGGCTCACCAATATATGATATTGGTGGCTGAATTTTCAGCCAAAACTCACACAAAGGAACACGTGAAAATAGAGGAAAGTAGATAGGGTTCAAATTCAAATCTAGCTCTTATCTTCTCCTTTTGATATGAAACTAACTACTATAGTTAATTCATATTTAAATTCAAATATTTAAATTATCAAATTTAAATATTAGATAATTAATTTAACTATTTAAATTAATTAATAATGTCTTAGACTATCCAAGCCCATTAACTCCATTCATACGCCCCTCTCTCTTTAGGATAGGTATCAAAACTCCTTCTTGGGCCAATAACCATCATTAGGCCCAAAAACCTTTAATGCTATAATGTCATGACAATAAAGTGTTAGTGTGTGACCCATTAGGCCCAACATAGCCACTGACATAAATGAGTTTGGCCCAAACAAGGCCACTACCCATTTAATGACAACACAGAGCACTAGCAATGCTTTGTTGCCCCATAACTAGTTAGGTAAATGACAAGATCATCCTATTAAATATATTTGGTTTCCATATGTATTTCCTTTCGTCTCGGTTACCTCCCATAAAACCTAGGGTAAGGAAACGTATTAGTCCTTGCGGTCTAGGGTAAGCTTTAATATGAAATAGGGAGTCTCCAATTTTACTGACTCTAAAGGCAAATCATCTCATGATTTCTTTTACTATGCATAGATTCCCGAGTCCTGTAAATGTCATCCCGATTTCTCCGATTTACAGATAACCTAATATCTCACAGAGATTTGACGAATTCCTTCAGCTAGTCACCTGATATGATCCCCAATAGGATTAGAGATTAGGATCAACTAGGAATGGAATTTCACACCCAGAATTCAGCCAACAACACGTCCTGTTAAGAATAGAGTGTATCTCACGCTACAGAACTCGGATTCAAGCGTTTCCAAATCGAGACGAAAGATCTCTTTCTGAACTACGAATTTGAGTCAAGAATCACTGAAAACGGATGTGTATAACGTGAGTTCTGATACGAAATTAACGAAGACAGAAACTGGAAAATCTGCGGGTTTGGAAAAACGAATCAAGATTTGGAAGGCGCCACAATCAGAGATTGATAAGCCTAAGAACGCCACAAGGATTAGCACCCTTGATAAGTTCTGAGATTCTCAAAAGAACCCTAGAGAAACTAGCCTCTAACCAAAAGGTTATCTTTGTATTATCAAAATTCTGCCTCCAACAAGCTATGATGTTCCCTTATATAGTGGGCATCATCCATATTGAGTTTAACCTAATGGGCTTACAAACAAATGAAAATAGACAAACCAACAATCCAGCCCAATAAGCCTTATAACAAAAGTTTAACTAAATATGAGGAAATAAAATTAAGTGCTGAATTGGGACAAGTAAAATAAAGCCTTCATGCATATCCATTGAGGCTTATTCTTCAAGGTCTTCAAATTGGATTAAGTGTATCATTTTGGGCTGTTCTTCCTTTAGACTTGGGCTTGTCTCAAGTAAAGTGGTCACCATGAGATTTAGAGCCTCTTTAGCCTTTTTAGCTTTTGATCTTGTCATTGGGCCTCCAAGACCTTGTATGTCCTCCAAGTTTGTTGCTTTGGTCATGTCCCCTCCTAGGTCCTCATCAGATTATAATGCTACTAGCACTTATCTTTTGATTTTACTAGTTTTCTTATAAACTTCAGTTAATTCTAGTTGTTTTATATGTTGTACATTTATAAATGTTGATGTTTAAATATGAAAGATTCATTCATGCATTTCTTATGTTTTGATAGTTATTTGTTGGATCTAGAAACCAAGCCAAGTTGAAGAGCAAAAGGGTCATTTTTGAAGAATTTTAGAGTGTCACTTGCATAGACTAGCAATCAACTCGCTTGGGCTAGTGAGATTACTTCAACTTAAAGGAACCAACTCACCTAAGTGAGTGACATTACTTCAGCCTTAAGTAACCAACTTGCCTGGGCAAGTACAACTCACATAGCGAGTTTATCTGGCACCTCTTGTGTAACACCCTGAAATTTCAATAACTACAAATGTATGATCAAAATGTTTCTTACACAATTATTTGATGTGAGATTTGATTGGTCTATATTTAAATTATTTGTGTGAAATATTAATTAGAGATATTACAAAAATATTTGAAGAGAAATGACCATATTACCCTTCCCTTGAAATAGAAATTACAGAAATGCCCTTGAGGTGAAAATGACCATAATGCCCTTGGATATTTTTGGTTAGATATTTTAAAATGGAAGTTACAAAAATACCTTTGAGCCAAAATTACACAAATACCCTTAGATATTTTGTTGAGATATTTTATAGTGAAAATTACAATCATACCCCTAGGATGAGTGACAAATTACTATAGTACCCTTGAGGCTAAAATTTCCAAGACACCCTTTGATATTTTGTGAAAGCTTGATAAAATTACAAAGTGCCCTTGGATGACAGATTACCAAAATACTTTTAGTGCAGAAAGTCTCAGAATAGAATTTCTATGAATTTTATATGGTCATAACTTTGAAATTTTATCCAGGAGAATTCAAGCATTAGAAAAATATGGGAAAATGATAAATAGAATCAGTGGAATTTTCTCTTAATTGTAGGATGAATAGACTTATTCAATAAGATGGTTTAGTAATTTTGATGGTTAGAAGCAGAACAGACCAATCAGAATTAAGATAAGAGCAGTCTTGTATGTAAGGTCTGTGTAGCACTTTGTATAGACTGCTTGTGAGCAATTTATACTGTAATTGAAGTCAATTTTTGGAAAACTCTAGAGTTCTATTATTTAATATTATCCTTTAGGTAGAAGAGTTCAAATCAAACTTTACTTCCTACTAGAAAATGCCAGGTGTAAAGTCAAGATGAAACTAGATTCTTTTTCATTTAAAAGATGACATATGTATACAAAAGAAACCATATAATTTTCTCTTCTTAAAAGGAAATAAAACATGATATAGAAAGAGGAAAGGAAGATAAAAGTCTTCCCCTTGGCTAAAAAGAATACACCTGAAGAAGAGAAGAAAAAGAGCTAAGAAGTCATTATGCTTTACAAAATATTCACACAAGATAACATGAAAGGAAGAAAATCTTCTTTTCCTTCCTTGTAGGTCACGTGAAAATGGAGAAAGAAGGAGAAGCTTCATGACTACAAGTGCAGGGACACTTGTAAAGAAGGCATCATGACTTAGGAGAGATTTTTACATAAAGTAAAAGATATTTAAAAGATTAATTATGAGTTTAGATAGGATGGAATGGAATAAGAAGAAATTAAGTTATGATGGAACTAGATGAGAGTAACTAGCTAGGAAGGGCAATTATGTCCTTAAATATTTTATTATTTTCCAAACTCTATATAAAGGGAATAGGGCCTTAAGTGGAAGTCATTTTCAAGACTTCCTTTCTACCAACTTCACGTGAATCACTCTTCTCCCATCCCTTTCATTTCACTTTCATCCTTTCATTTTCAAAGCATAAAGAGACCCCACTTCCTTGAAGAATCATGTGTAGAAGCTGGCACCTTTAGGAAGAGATAGACAAGCTTAGTAAGAGGTTATAAGGTCTGTATGGGGAAGTTTTATGATAAAGATAGTTTAAGTGTTACTTGTGTTTGAATAAGTGTTTAAAGTTCTGTGAAATATGACTTGTATCTGTGTAATTATTGGATTTGAAGTTATAGTTACATGATTGAGTGCTTGAATGAAGTTTTATGTGTTGTTGAGTGTTTCTATTAATGTCTGTACATGAATGATATGTTGTGTTTTGTACATGAGTAATAAGCTGAGTTCTGTACATGATTTATGTTAATTTTCTAAGTAAATCATGTGAGACAATGATTAGAAGATTTATATTGAATATCTGAGTTTATGAAAAGAATGAGATATGCATAAGTGAATCAGTCTCATGTGTCTCATAAGAGTTGCCTTAGAGAGGAGGTGTATATAAGAGTTGCCTCAGAGAGGAGGTGTGTATAAGAGTTGCCTCAGAGAGAAGGTATATCAGATAGCTGCAGGAACTGAGTTCGAGAGTTCAGACAAGAGGAGTCTGAGCTGGGGGGTGACTCTTGCGGTGGGAAAATCACGCCACCCATGATGATCACATGAAGTGTGGGTGAGAATCCTGTGCAACATCGGGGGACCCTGACTGATCGTTTCAGTTCTGTGCCACTGGGATGTGGCTATCTTGACAGTTGGTACCAAATAATAAAAGTTCAAGAAAATCATGCATCATGATAAGAGTCTAAGAGAATCATACATTATATAGAAATTTTGAGGATGTTGTTATGAATATCTACATATTGAATATAATCTGTTGCTTAAATTATGTTTATCATAAACTTACCATGTATTTTGTGTCTGTGGTTGACACCGGCTATGACCTCGATTTTATTCGGGCGAACAGATGAACAACAAAGAGAGACCACTAGCTATTTATAAGAAGAGGATTTTGTTTGAAGATGATATATTTGAAGATGCATTCTTTTGTTACAGAGTGTTTTGAGTTATTTGTATTATGTAATAAAACCAATGTCAGTTTGTCTCTTATTATATGTTACTTCAGGTTTATAAATATTAATCAGTAATGAAATTTTCTTGGAGTATCAGTTATTGGCAAAATTTTATTATATTCAATTGGGTGCTCTTAAGTAAGTTGAAAAGAATTTTCATTAAAAATCAATAATAATAAGATGGTAAGTTGAGGCGTTACATCTTGCACCATTTCATTTAAAAACCATGAAAATTTAAGGCAAAAGGGACCAGAGGAAAAAACCAGAGAAGAACACGAAGCAAGGAGAGAGAAGAGAAAAAAGTCAAGCTAATACCGCATAAAAGTGATTGTGGATCGCTTCCTTCATCATGTCTTCTATTGATCTTGTGCTCTACACAATGACCAGCTAGTTTCTCCGAAGGATTTGATGTAATCTTCGTACCCCTATGTATCTCTTTTGATATTTTTAATATATATGAATCATTTCTACTCATTACTGGTGATTTCATTCTATCAGTAATGCTTGATTTTATTTGATTATTAGTTTCATGAAATTGGATTTTGAGTTTGACTGAAAAGTATTCTTAGAATTTGAACTGGATGAAATTACTCTTTACGTTACGTTGCTAGGAATAGAACATAATGTTTTGATTGCAAATAGCACTAGATTATGATTGTAATGCTAGGATATTTATTTCATATGCAAGGAATCGATATTATGTAAATATTCTTAGGATTCTTGAATGTGAGGGATCAATTTGGGGTGATTTAATGTGTACATCAATTATGTTAGAAAATGATTCATATGTATTAATATTAATTGGATACTGAGATTATGAACGATGAAATCCAATCCTATGTTTGTGTTGAATTAATTAAATTCATTTTAATAGTTTTCATAATTTTCCATATTTCTGACGCACTAATTCCGTTATTTCCATTATTTCCGTTAAACTGTAATGACCTGCCCGCCGCTATGATATCACTACTCTAAACGTAAAATTTCAATTTTTAATTAAAACTCTATTAATTTAATTAAGGAAATGAGAATAAATTTTCTGTGATAATACCCTTATCAAACAGCGCACAAATACATAAATAAATACATATGTATGTGTATTTTAAATCGTTACATATCAGAACATAATTCAGCTTTTAATAAACATATAAGCTTGGGGTTTACATGCTCGATTAAAGAGAATCAAGGAATCAACTAAGAAAGAGTTAATAACAAAACACAATTCTCTCCCAAAATGAATCCCAATGTTATCATGTCGGCATGACGGCTCCAACAAAAAGGATCTCCCTCCAAGGTCACTTACTGCTGCTCATCTGCTCCCACGAATAAAGGTTCGTGATCATCACAGGTACCAACCACACGGTACAAAAATTGCAAGGGTGAGTTTATTATACAAAATCAATAAGCACCAAACAACAATAATTACCAAGAAAACAATGATTATAACTACAATCATTCTCAACCATCATCAGTTCAACACACACTCAACAAACCAATCATTAACTTTTTCCACAGTCAAATCAGTTATGCTCAGAATGATGCATGCACCTGATTCCACTCAAACCATGCAATGTGGTACCATACTCATGGAAATACACGCTGCCTTCATTCTATTTCCATCCATGCAATTATGAAGCATGAAACATGGGCACCATCAATGCATGACCACTGCTAGGGACCAACCCTTTCTCGCAAGGATAACTAGTCATGCACCGCCCATGGGTATCCATGTGTATCTACATCATACAATGACATTGTCACATCAATATTATCTCTCATCAATGTCATTATCAAGATCATCATCATCATCATCATGTTATCTTAATGTCGTCAACAACATCAACATCATTTTATTTCAATATTGTCATCATAAACATCAATATTGAACAACATCAACTATCAACATTATCTCATTTCAGCATCATCAACCCAATCACATTATCTCATTTCAACATCATCATCATAATCATCAATATCATCTCATTTCAACACCATCAACCACTTCAATAGCATCTCATTTCAATATTATCAATGACATCAATATCATCTCATTCATCCACAATTCATATTACCATAAGACTGGTATTATAGGAAAATTTTGAATTAAAGAGGAGAACTACAATATAGAAAACACACTCTTATACCCATTTAAAAATTTAATAAAGAATTAAATAGGAAAACATATTATAAAATTTTTGGCAGAGCCTCCTCTGTAATTAAGACTTTTCCCAAAAATCTAATCAATTACAACAATGACATCATTCACAATTTTATCCATAAATAACAAATTCATCGCATCCCATTAGTTAAAAGCACAGTTTTTTTCTCGAAAATGAGCACACAATAGGAACAAACACACATCAATAATATCGCATCACATTAACTTTTCTTGAAAACCAGCACACAACAGGGACAGACATACATCACCATAATTGGGTTCCCTAACCCTCAACTATGGTATCAAAGCTATAACCAAATAATAAACTCCCCTCACCTAAATATGAGTTCTCTTGTTAAAGCCTCGTGGTGTTGTTTTGAGATCCTTTGAATACACGTGTTTTTGTCCAAACGCAGAGCTCTATATACCAAATCGAAGACAATTTAGTATAGATTTCAAAGACAAGGTTAATATTAACATTTGGGGTCAAATACCCACTCAAATTTAAAAAGGGGCTAAAATGGTGTTTTGAAAGTACTCATCAAAAGGAATATTATTTTGAAATTTCGATCACACCAATGTGACCGGGGTTCAACGAAGGTCACAAAAATGACATCAATATTATAAAAAGTTTTTATAACATCTCATTTTCAAAGGTTTTTCAAAGGAAGTGCAAAAACACCTAATAACGGTATCCAAATCACAAGAGATATCAAGAGAGGCTTCAGACTAGCTAAGAAGACAAGGAAACCATGGTTACCTCAAAGAAACCAAGAAAGGAGGATTGGAGGCTCCATTCTCTACCGAATCCTCGAGGTGAGTTTTGAAGATTCTGCTCCGGTTAAAGTGTCCCTCTGCGTGCAGTGGTCCAACAGCAAGCGACGGTGGCTCGTGGTGGTCACCGGTGGCTGTGGGTGGTGGAGGAGGATGGTGGGAGATTGCGTGGAGGTTTAGAGGAAGAAGAAGACCAATTTTTCGTGACTTTCATGTTGATGTCCTATTTAAAATCGACTTGACTCACCCAGACGAATTTTGGAAGGCATATTGGCTCGCCTGGACGAGTTGACCTAATTTTGAAATTTCACTGCTGCTGTGAAAAATTAATATCTCATGCTTAAGAAGTTATTTCGCAAATCCAACGGTCAAACTTTTCATATTTGGGTCAGGAACCTACCTTAAAAATTTTAAGATGATCCAACGATTAACCAATCCATAATTGTTATTTTGCCAAAACAGATTTTGGGTCAAACTCGAAATCACATAGTTTCAATGCAGCTCAAATAAACTCCACATAACTTAACATCCACACAAGCAATTATTGCACAAGGTTAATTTACCCCACAATTCAACTAATCTAAACTAATCAAATAATCAAATAACACAAGAAATACATCAAACATCTATTTTCAGTTATTGAAATTTCAGGATGTTACATAAACCATGAAATTTTGACTAAATTTATTGTACATAAATATTGAACTGTTTACTTTTATTTGGAGAAATTGAGTAACTCAAGCCCTTGTGGACGACATTGGTACATTTTCCAATAGTCTAACAACAGTAACCACCTTTATGCATCATATCAACATGGCAAATGGCGTGGTGGTCTATGGTGGACACAATGGTGGACAAAAAATATATATTTATATATAAATAAAATGGACAAAAACATATATATATATTAAAAACAGCATAATGACAAACTAAAATTCCATAACATTCATAATTAGATGATTGTCTTCAAATATAGTCATAAACATAAATACGTAATTAATAAAAACATCAATAAAAAGGATAAATAACAAGTAGCCACTAACAAAGAGTCGATATTAATGACACAATGAAAAATTAAAAAACTAATAATCATCATTCTCATCTTCATCCCCATCCTCTAAGCCAACATAATCAATCTCCACATTCTTTAATGGTGCAAATTCATCATCTTCCTCTTCTGACAAATCTGTCTCTAATTCATCCTCGTCACTAGTATTATCTTCCAATGCTTCCTCAACTTGAACCATTTTTCCCTTCCTAGTTAAAGAAGCTCCTCTTTTGCCTGTTTTAGAACCTCTTTGAGATGCTCCCTCTTGCTTCTCTCCACTTGCATGTTGCTTTCTTTTATGCCTACTATATCTAGGCTTGCCAAGATCCAAAGCACTATACACATGTGATGAGGACATTAAAGGCCAATCCGACATCAAAGACCAACCCCAAGACCCAATACAAGGCATAGGAGGGCCCATGACAAGAGCAAGAGCTAAAAAGACCCAAAGAAGCTTTGCAACATATAATGGCTAATCTGAAGGTAATCCAATTGCATGAGGGGACCCAAAATCTAGAGGGCTGCATGAGTGGACTATCACATGTATTGCTTGCTTGGAGTGATAATCAAAGCAATTATTGACTTAGGCATTTAATAATAAAAAATAATAGTAATAAAGTGCTTGTTGGTTTTGAGACCTGGATCTCAAGCTTAATTATGCCTGACTTAACCACTAAGCCATTTTAGTTATAATTACAATGTTGAGATTTTAATTTTCTTTTATTTTCTACCAAATGCATGAGAACTAATTTGTATAAATCAATTCTGAAGTGAATAGAGAAAGGACTTTTGGCTGTGGATTTTATCATTAGCTTGAGAATTGTCTCTGCTAGGGTTCTTCCTTGAACCATTTGATCTTATCAAGAATTACTCAATTCTGCTGGTGATCCTCAAGGCTTATCAAACATCAATTGTTTGTGGCACCTATTTGCTTCTTCCTTTGCGCATTTTCTGATCCTTGTTTGAATTTCCACATTTCTAATTCTATAATTCAACCCCAATTTCTTATTTACATAAGTCTCGTTTTACTTATCCTTTTTCGGTGTTTTCTGTGTCTAAATTGCATTTCAGACGTCCTCTTTCAACAGTTTTGGAATCGTTCCAATCCGAGTTCTACAGGCCAAGAAACTCATAAAAGTTAACAATATGATTCTGGCTCAATTGGTGAGCGAATTCCAACCTAGAATTGGTCCGAAATTGAATCAAGGCAGGGGATTCACATCAACATGTCTCCAATTAAGGTCACCATCTTCCTCCTTAAAAACCGTATCTTCAGTGCCACCATCCCCATCCATCTCTCCAAGTAGCCATTCATTACATTCATCAATTTCATTGAGGCTAATTGGTTCAATTTCATCCCTAAGGTTGTATCTACGATGGAGTGCTTAATTATATTTGACATAGATCAAGTCATGCAATCTTTTATGCTCTAGCCTATTCCTTCTCTTTGTATGAATCTACAAAAATGAGATAAATACTTAAGGAATAATTCTAAGCAAGATATGTAATTGACTATTGACTTTAAAAATAAAATTAATTACTTGCTCAAAGACACTCCAATTGCGTTCACAACCGGAAGCTCTACAAGTCAAGCTTAAGATCCTTAAAGCTAGTTGTTGTAAATAGGGAGCATCTGAACCATATATTCGCCACCATTGAGCTACAAAGGCAAATAAAGTGCGTTAAAAACTTATGCAGGTGATTAAAGAATAAAAATTCAAAAGTTGCATATGTTTGTTTCTTACCCAATGCAATTTCTTTCCGCATTGAAACAACAATTGAAGTCTAAACTTATCAACTCCCTCATGATGATCGCAAAAATCTCCTTGTAATCTCACCATCAAATTCTATCTGAGGGTTGTCATAGAAGAAATCTAGATTCAAAAAGTGATCGGCTGCATGTAATGGGAGTTGAAGCTGAACATCCCATCTTTTATCAATGATTTGAAACACTTCCCTATATTTGCTTGCATTTTTTTAAAAAGACTTCATAATAGCTTCCTTTTCTTTATCCATTGCTTCATATATGTAGCCCATTGTCGACTTTTCCTCACTATCAACAAGTTGAAGCATTTTCACTAGAGAAGCCATCACTTTGAGAATGTAAACTACATTCTTCCAAAAACTTGGCATCAATATAGTTTTAGTTTCTTCCTTTCCCTTTGTCTCCTTTGACAACGTGTTTTCATTCCATTCATCTGATACACATGTGGTTCTAAGATTTTTTCTCTCTTGGTGAATCCTTTCTAGGGAAAGATAAGAAGTTGCAAATCAAGTGATTGCATGCCTCACTAACTCTCTTTTGTTTGTAAAGAATCTCAACATACTCAGAGCTTGTATGGCTATAAACGAAGCCAATGAGATAGCCCACTGAATTGTCTTCTTTATATTGGGAAGCTCACCAATATTCTCCAATATAAAGTCTATACAACGTGTGGTGCAATGACTCCAATAAATTTTGGACCTTTTTTCCTCCAACTTCCTACTGGCATTAACATAGTTACTTCCATTGCCCGTTACAACTTGGATAACTTTTTCTTCTCCACTCTCCTCCATAATAGAATCAAGCAATTCAAATAGCTTGTCGCTGGTCTTTGCAAAGTTAGAAGCATCAATGGACTTGATGAACATTGTCTTGGAATAGGAGTTCACCAAAAAGCTAATAATGCTTGTTTGCCTCCTATCTATCCAAGCATCTGACATTATGGAAACCCAAAAGTTGAAGGAGTGGAACTCTAATCTCATGATTGCTTGAAGGTCGCAAATGCTTTCCAAAATATTGAACTTCACAAAGCATGTCCTGAAAGCTTGGCAACTTGATCATGTTGAAGGATAGCCCAACTTGGTACCAAAATCGTGTTATAGATTGGTATACCCTTTCTATAGTTTTTTTTTATTAAACACAAAGCTCCCTTATGTTTTGTTGCACTAACTTCTTATCTTGGTTCTTTGAAGTTGTAGATTAGGGTTGAGTATATAGATCCATGTTCCCTTCCTAGTATCCTTCTTCTTGAACTTCCCCTTAGCACTAATAGGAGGTAGATTGCCTGAACTTCTAACTCTATATACCTTTCCTCCAAAGCTTATTCATCTTGCATTGCAAATTAGTAAAATGCTTCACTTTGTGATGTGAATCCCCCTGCCTTGATTCAATTTTGGACCAATTCTAGGTTGGAATTCGCTCACCAATTGAGCCAAAATCATATTGTTAACTTTTATGAGTTTCTTCGCCTGTAGAACTCGGATTGGAACGATTCCAAAACAATGTGAAAGAGGATGTTCTGAAATGCAATTTAGACACAAAAAACACCAAAAAAGGATAAGTAAAATGAGACTTATCTAAATAAGAAATCCGGGCTGAATTACAGAATTAGAAATGCGGAAATTTAAACAAGGAATCAGAAAATGTGCAAAGGAAGAAGCAAATAGGCGCCACAAACAATTGATGTTTGATAAGCCTTGAGGATCGCCACAAGAATTGAGCAATTCTTGATAAGATCAAATGGTTCAAGGAAGAACCCTAGCAGAGACAATTCTCAAGCTAATAATAAAATCCAACAGCAAAAATCTTTTCTCTATTCACTTCAGAATTGATTTATACAAATTAGTTCTCATGCATTTGATAGAAAATAAAAGAAAATTAAAATCTCAATATTGTAAGAATAACTAAAATGGCTTAGTGGTTAAGTTAGGCATAATTAAGCTTGAGGTCCAGGTCTCAAAACCAATTACAAGCACTTTATTACTATTATTTTTTTTATTAAATGCCTAAGTCAATAATTTCTTTTATTATCACTCCAAGCAAGCAATACATGTGACTAGTAGTCGACTCATGGAGCCCTCTAGATTTTGGGTCCCCTCATGCAATTGGATTGCCCTCAGATTAGCCATTATATGTTGCAAAGCTTCTTGGGTCTTTTTAGCTCTTGCTCTTGTCATGGGCCCTCCTATGCCTTGTATTGGGTCTTGGTCTTGGGGTTGGTCTTTGATGTCAGATTGGACTTTGATGTCCTTATCACTTTGTTTCCTCTTCTTACTATTTTCAGTTGACCTTATCTAATTTGAAACTTCTTTTGGGCATTATAAGCAAGGTGCAACATTCCCTAACTTTCCAATCAAATGTTGTTTTCTCCTTGTAATTCCTCCTTTCATGATCTTGTGGCAATGTTACAATATATTTCATTCATGTCATGTTCTCTAACAACCATGCAATGTTTCCATCCAATGTATGTCTTCTTACTAGGAGGGTTTGAGGAAGCAATGCCTATCCTTGTCCTTGATTTATCCTATAACTAAAAACCAATTGGGACAAGGTTTTATAAGAAAACCTCAAGACAACAAAAAATATTAACTATGAAGAAAAAAATAGAATTAAAACTCTCAAATTAAAAAAGCATAATAGAGGATAGTTCAAAATATAGTAGAAAAGGAGACAAAAATAGTTCAAGAAAAAAAAGAAAAAAAGGGAAGAAAAAAAACTAAGTAGAGAGGTCACTAGAGCAAAGGGTTGTTGGACAGAGTAGGTAGCTGGAGTAGAGAGGGTCATTGAAGTTGAGTGGGTCACTGTATGGGTTCACACAAGGTCGTAGCTATGGTTCGAGTAATAAGTATGAGGAGAAGATCGAGTGAGTATGTGTGAGAAGGGAGTTTGCTTGAGTTTAATGCATTTTTAAGTCGAGCTATTCTGGCAACCTAAGCCTAAAAAATCAAAAAATGCAGGAAGAACCCGCACATTGTGAACCGCCACAACATTATGGCCATAACCGCAATTCAACAACACTGTTTGTGAGATAATAATGCCTTCCTTGGATTGAGCTATCTTTATACCAAGGAAGTACTTTAGGTGGCCAAGATCCTTGGTATGTAAGTGACTAGACAAATGTTGCTTCAACTGAGAGGTTTTGATATAATCATTCCTATAATTTGTCTATCATTAATATAAACGATTAAGTAAACACATTTATTAGGATAAGTGTGACAATAAAAAATAGAGTGATTTGCTTCACTCTGTTTCATCCCAAAACTTTGCATAACATGACTAAATTTTCCAAACCAAGTTCTTGGAGACCGTTTAAGACAAGAAAGGGAATGATGAAGTTTGCAAACCAAACTTGATCCCCCCTGATGAACAAACTCAGGAGATTGCTTCATATAAATCTCTTCCTCCAACCCATCATGAAGAAAAGCATTTTAATTTCTAATCGATGAAGAGGCCAATGACCATTGGAAGCCATGGCAAGGAAGAGAAAAGCAATAGTGATCTTGGCCACAAAAGAAAAAAGTATCTCCATAATCAAGACCATATATTTGGGTGTAGCCTTTGGCTATCAATCAAGCCTTAAGATGATCAACCTCACCATTAGGACCAACCTTTATAGGATATACCCGTTGACAACCAACTTCCTTTTTTCCAGGTGGAAGAGGAACTAGCTCCCATGTACAACTATGTTCAAGAACATGCATTTCAACAATCATAGTTTGACACCATCCAAGGTGAGCAAGTGCCTCAAACATTCTTAGGAACAATAATGGGAGATAAAGAAGAAAAAAGTATGACGGAGATAACTCATGGTAACTCAAATAAATAGGATGAGGATTTCAAGTAGATCGAATACCTTTTCTAAGAGCAATGGGCAAACTTGAACTGGATCATGAGAAATTGATGATGGAGGATCCATTGTAGGAACAATTGAGGGTGAAGGAAATGAATCAAGAGTATCTTCATGCATTGTGGAACCATCTCTAAGTGTCCCACTTTAGTAGACCGAGGCAGAAGATGGAGAGATAATTTAGCTTGATGATTTACTGAAGGAGAGGGCTAGATTTCTCCTTGATTAGATGTTCTTTGAGTAAGAGATACTACTAGACTAAGACAAGGAATAGGAAAACTTGTTGTATAGAGTTGGAATCATCTTGTTTGGAAAAGAACATGGTTTCTTCAAAGAAGGTAACATTAACTAACATGTAGTATCTCCTGGTGGTTGGAGAGTAACAATTGTATCCCTTTTGAAGGCGAGAATGACCAAGAAATACATATTTGATAGCTCTTGCTGGGATCTTGTCAAGACCTAGAGAAACATCATGAACAATACATGTACATCCAAAGACCTTAAGAGGACTACAACACCCCAATAGTGAAGAAGAACATTTGCACTAACTAACAATGTCCGTGCAGTCTTAACTAGATGTCTAATTTTCCTTTCAGTTATTCCATTTTTTTCGTGGTGCATGAGGGCATGTGGACTGGTGTAGGATTCCTTGTGAGGACAACAAATAGGACAATTTTGAAGAGAAATACTCCTTGGCATTCTCACACATGAGAATTTTAATAATCTTCCCAAATTGATTTTTAATTTCATTGAAAAAGGACATTAATATAGACAAAAGTTAAAATCAAATTTTCATTAAATAAACCCAAGTACATCGATAGTATTCATCAATAAAGGTAACAAAATATCTAAATTAAAAAATGTTACACGACTTGGTTCTCAAATATCTGAATGAATGGTAAACAAAATCCAAGTTACATCTTTTTTCAGTTTGCTTTAGAAAAGATGACCTAACATGTTTGCTTAATTGACTAGATTTACAATCTAACATTTGTAACTTGTTAACCATTATGTTCAACTTTGCTAGACTTGGGTTACCTAGATGATCATGCAAAAGATTTGGAGGTGAAGAAGAAAAATAGGACATAGAAGGGCTAGTTTCAAGAATAGTAAAGGCCTCATGATTCATGTCCTACACCAATTAGCTAGCTCATGCCATGGTCCTATATAACATAGGAATCAACATCAAATGTTATTGACCAATTTAAGGACCAAATCAACTGACTTAGATAAATTAGGTTATAGGAAAATTAGGAATATACAAACAAAATTTAAAATCAAGGTGGAAGACAGAGGAACCTGACCAATTCCTTGAGATGAAACTTTGGATCCATTGGCTATTGTAATAAGGTGAGAAATTTTAGGTGAAGACATAAAGGAAAACAGGGAGTTAGTACCAGAAATGTGATCAGAAGCACCTAAATCAACTATCCAATGACCTTGACCTTCCATAGATTGAGAAATGCAAGCTGTGGAAACACTTGGTACTGAAGAGTGAAGTACCTGAAACACACTAGAATGAGAGATTGAATAGTGTGATGGATAAAACTATGTCTTTTGAAAAATTTGAAATCTTTTCTCAATTAGATATCAATGGACGATGGATTTCATCTAAGGGGTTTTAAATCACTTGGTGTTTAAAAAACTAGTTCACAAAACTAAGACACAATAGTGTAGAAGTAAACTATAGAAAGAGACTAATTATATAGAAGCAGTAAAGAAAACATAGAGGTTTTATACTAGTTCACCCAACCTCTTGGGCTATGTCCAGTTATCCTTCAAAACCTGAAGGTTCCACTAATCAAAACTTTGATTACAACCAAGAATTTTCTATGTCACATTTGGCTACAACAAGTACTCTTTGGGCCACTTCTAGCACTACCCTTAATCTCCCCCTGAGTAATAGACATAAGTATTTTTTATCACAAAGCCACTCTTGGATTTCACAAACAATAGATGTTTGATAAAATATGTATTCTAATCACTCAAAGAGTGTTTACACAATAAGTTCGAATAAAATTGAAACTTTATAACTTAGTAGAGCTAAGGTTCACTCAATTCGCTCAAGTTTCTTTCGTCCAACTAAATTGACAACATTACAACACTTTGTTCATTTTGACTTGGATGATTCTTTAGTGATTTAACAACTTCATCGCGAACATCTTCAAGCTTTTATATAGACTTCAAAGCTTTGACCAACTAGTCATTGTCTAGTTGATAGAGGACTATCTAAGGATCATGATGATGGAGGTCCATTCCAAGCCAAAGGTTTAGAAGGAGAGCTTGAAGCACTTCCTTTGGTGAGCTTTGAAGGACCCATGACAAGAGCTAGAACCCAAGCCTTTCAATACCACATCAAAAGTCTTGTCTGTTGTAATAAGCAAGTGCTATCTAACTTTGCTATTTTTGGTTAACTTTGATTAATGAAATTAAGTTTTTGCTTGAATTGAGAGCTTAGCCTCTTGTTGGTTCTTGATTGAAACCAAATTGATTCTTATCAAGGAAGCTTTCCTTTGTGGCAAATCCTCCTATGACTTATCGTTCCGTTTGTGGATTGTGGCATCATTCCAAATCATTCCTTAATCTTCTCAATTTTTTCTATTTGAGTTTCAAACCACAATTCATGGAGTCTTGAAGTTTGCATTCCGGAAATGATCCAATCCAAGCATTCATGTCTTGGAAGTCATCATGCGGTAATCGGAGCTTGATTCCGGAAAACATTTCGTAAAATGAAAATGGAAACATAGATTTCTATCTATGTTAATTGCATTTTCCATCTATGTTAATTGCATTTTCATTTTTTTCGGGAAAATGGAAATTGAAAATCATGATGCTTGCATGTTTGTTGTTCTTTGGGTGTTTCTTGTGTGGTTTTTGAGTTTAGCTTACAATTGTCTTCAATTCTCCTATCATTTTGTTAAATTCGGTGTTGTTTTGAATATGGGCTGTTCTTCGTGTTCTTCATGAAACCCATAGCTTTGCTGGAAATTTTTTGAGTTTGATACATAAATTTTTGAATAGAGAGAGTTTGCGGTGTTTGTGCAAATATCAAAAGTTTTTGGTCCTAAAAGAGAAATTATGAAGGACCAAAAGGCAATTATTTAAAAAATATATTGGGATCAAAATGAAAATATCAAAAATATGAGGACCCAAATATAAAAAAAATTGGCAGCCAAAATTTTATGTTAAAAGCCCTCTCTCTTATTGTGTGCTTATGATTGCTTTATAGCATTATCTTTTTGCATAATTACAATGGTTTATATTTAGCCAATTTTTTTTATATCTTCATCATTGTCTTTCTTTGACTTTCCTTTTGAGTTATGCTTTTCTTGTTGAGCTTTTATTGCTTGTCTTCTAAATTTCCAAGGTTTTGTCTTAGAGGTTTTATTTCTTCCTTGACCTCTTAAGTTGAGTTTGGATTTGTTTCATCTTTCACTTTGGATATGCTTTGAATAAATCTTAGTTGAATTTCAAGAGTTGAAAAAGAGTTAGGGAGTGGGAAAAGACAAGAGTGAACCTTATAAAAAAAGTCTTATAAGTGTGAAACACGAGTGTTGAAGAGTGTAAACACTTAGTGAGTGGTAAGGTCTATTTTCTTGTAACAAGTGTCCGATAGCGATACTGAATACCTTCACCTAGAACCGCCAAGCTAATGACTTCATTGGTTAAGCAAATGGATAGGTTGCAAAGAAATGTTGAAAAGAGGATGAGAGAATGTTTTGATGAGATACAACGAAGTACACAAGAGTTGAGTGGAAGAGCGGAGCACATGGAGAGAATGAGACATCATAGGTCACCTCATTCTTCTCAAGGGAGTGATGATGGCCATGAAGATGGTAGAAGGCATAGGAATAGGAGGAATAGGGATGGAATGGAAGATGTGAAATTTAAACTTCCCAAGTTCCTAGGTACTAATGATCAAGTTTTCAATTGTCACAATTTTAGTGAAGAAAAGAAAATGAAGTTGGCTAGCTTAGAATTTGAGGGGTATGCCATGGCTTGGTGGACTCAAGTGCAAATGGAAAGAGGAAGATTGAGGAGATATCGACCAGATACATGGTTTATAATGAAAAGAATCATGAGGGAGAGATTTGTCCCACCTCAATACATAAGGGATTTGCATAACAAATTACAAAGGCTCTATCAAGGAAGTAGATGTGTTGATGAATATTACAAGGAGATGGAGATTTCTTTGGTAAGAGCAAACATTGAGGAGACTAATGAGGCTACAATGGCTAGATTTTTGAATGGCTTAAATAGGGACATTCAAGATGTTGTAGATTCAAACCTACAACACCATGGATGAACTTATATATAGGGCTATGAAAGTAGAGCAACAATGAAAGAGAAAACAAGCTTACAAGAAGTCTTCATATGGTCATTCATCTTGGAAGGTTAAGGACACTTCCAACAAGGAGGGTTCTTCTTCCCACCATATTGAATGGAAGTCTTCAAGAGGTAATTCTACTTCCCCTCCTAATTTCCCTTCCAATAAATCTAGTTCAATTAAACGCTTTAAGAGTTTGGGTAAGGGTCCTATTGCATCCTAATGCCCTAACAAAAGGGCCATGATTGTGTTGGAAAATGGAGAGGTGGATAGTGAGTCATCTAGGAGTTCTCATAGTTCCTCTAGTGAAGTTGAGGATGATTGTTTTCTTCAATCGGAAGAGGGAGATCTTTTGATGGTAAGACGACTCATGGGATGCTTGTGCAAAGATAGAGATGATACACAAAGAGAAAACATTTTCCATCTAGATGCTTAGTGAGTGGAAAGGTTTGTTCTTTAATCATTGATGGAGGAAGTTGCACAAATGTTGCAAGCACTAGATTAGTGGAGATGGTTGGTTTAAAAACTGCCCCTCACCCTAAACCTTATAAATTGCAATGGTTGAGTGATAATGGTGAGTTGGTTGTGGATAAGCAAGTGTTGCTTACATTCTCCATTGGAAAATATATTGATGAAGTGTTTTGCGATATGGTTCTTATGGAAGCTAGCCATGTGTTTCTTGGTAGACCTTAGCAATATGATAGAGATGTTGTACACAGTGGGGTCACCAATCGCCACTCTTTCCTTCATAAAGGTCAAAAGGTAGTTCTCTCACCTTTGTCTCCAAGTGAGGTGTGTGAGGATCAAATAAAAATGAGATTGAAAAGAGAAAAAGAGAAGAAAATCAAAGAAGAAAAGAGTCCTTTGAGAGAGAAAAATCAAAAAGAAATATATGGCAAAAAGAGTGAAAAGATAGAACAAAACAAAATAGAAAAAAGACTGAAAAAGAATTAGTGATAAAACCGGGTTTGTTCATCAAACCTATGGAGTTCAAAAGAGTGATGCTAGCTAGATAACAAATGTATTGACTCATTCCCAATTATGTGTGCTTGTCTTCTAGTGCCCTTGAGTTACCTCAAGGTTTTGATACACTTGTCAAGAAGTTTGAGGATGTCCTTCCACAAGATATACCCCACGGCTTGCCTCCTTTAAGAGGAAATGATAATCAATTTGTTCTTGTTTCAGGAGCTTCACTTCCTTATAGGGCTGCCTATATGCCTATTCCGGAAGAAACCAACAACATCACCGTAAGGTATCAACATCCTAATCCTAGACTTGATGATAAGGTAACTATATCTACCCCTTACTTTTCTCCTTTTGAGCCATTTTATGGTTTTCACACATTATTCCATCTTGATCTCATTTCCTTTCCTAATGATTCTTCTATTTTGAGTATGCATGGGCTCTTTAGAGCTACTTTTATTAGGAATCTCCATAGAAGTATGCAAAATCAAATTATGTGGAAGATAGGGCAATTTGCACAACATGCTAACAACGGGAGAAAGATATTGGTATTTGACCCCGGAGATTGGGTTTGCCTACATATAAGGACAGATAGGTTTCTTTTTCCAAGGATATCTAAACTCAAACATATGGGTGTTGGTCCTTTCAAGATCTTTGAGAGGATTTCTGACAATGCCTTCATGATTGACTTGCCAAGTGAGTTTGCAGTGAGTTCTAGTTTTAATGTCGCTAATCTTTCTTCTTGTGATGTAGGTGTTTTGAATGCAAATTCGTGTATGAATTCTTTTCAAGAAGGAGGGGATGATAGAGGAATATCTAAGTATCATGATGACGGATGTAACGCCTCAATTTACCATCTTGTTATTATTGATTTTTAATGAAAATTATTTTCGATTTGCTTAAAAATACTAAACTTCAATTTTTCATTACTGAGTAATATTCATAATTCTGAAGTAACATATAATAAGATTACAAAAGAATTTTCCTCACTGATTGATTTTTATAAATCTGATGTACAATAAAATACATACTGGTATTAGTTCTATTACATAGTACAAATAACTAAAATCTTCTGTCACAACAGAATACATCTTCAAACATATCATCTTCAAATAACACATCTTCACACAAAATCCTCTTCTTATATACAGCTAATGTGTCTTTCTTTGCTGTTCATCTGCTCGCCCAAATAAAATCGAGGTCACGGTAGGTGTCAACCACAGACACAAAGTACATGGTAAGTTTATGATAAACATAATTTAAGCGACAGAATATATTTAATATGCAGATATTCATAACAACATCATCAAAGATGCATGATTCTCTTAGACTCTTATCATGATGCATGATTCTCTTAAACTCTTATCATGTCGTACCAACAGTCAAGATAGCCCCATCCCTGTGGCACAGAACTGAAATAATCAATCAGGGTCCCACAGTGTTGCAACAGGATTCTCACCCACACTACATGTGATCATCATGGGTGGCGTGATTTCCCCACTGCCAAGTACCCCTCTCGCTTATCTGAACGCTCGAACTCAGTTACTGTAGCTATATGACACACCTCCTCTTGTGGCAAATAACGCGGACTAACCCCCGCCGGGCATATGCATATGAGACATATAAGACTTATTCACTTTAAGGTATAACTCTTTTCATCATCTCATATTTATTTTCAACATCAGTCTTTAATTTATATCTCACATACTTTACTCAGAAACTCAACATAAAGTATAGAACTCAACTTTATATTCATGTACAGAATCTCAACATATTATTCATATACAAAGGTTTATAGAAACACTCAGCAACACATGGAACTTAGAGAAATTCTTAGAAACTGTTAGCAACATATGAACTTCATGGAAACACTCAACAACACATGAACATTCAAACACTTATTCAAACAAAACAATACTTAAACTATCTTTATCATAAAGCTTCCCTATACGTACCTTGTAACCTCTTGATAATTTTATCTTTCTCTTCCTCCAAGGCTTGACAAACTTTCCCTAGCTTCTCCTAGCTTTCACGTGATGCTTCACTATGGTGGGGTTTACTTTCTAACTTGACTTAGGCTTGAAAATGAAAGGATGGGAGGGATATGGACGGGAGAGTTACACGTGAATTTGGTAGAGAGAATGGCTTGAAAGTGATGTGCATTTTAGGTTCCCCCCCTTTATATAGTGTTTAGGAAATAATTTAATATTCAAGGACATTTTTGCCCTTCCTAACTAAATGACCTTCATTTAGTTCCATTCTAACTTAATTACTTCTTGTTCCATTGAATTGTAACTAAGTTAAGTGATGACTTTTTACTTTTTAAGAAAAATCTTCTTAAGCTTAACCTACACTATTCAAGTGTCTTAACACTTGTTTCTATCACATGGCTCCCTTTACAAGTGGCTATTCATAAGATTCTTGCCTCTTCCACACTCTTCATTCACGTGGACTTGCAAGCCTAAGGGGAAGGAAAGCAATTTTTTCTTCCTTTTACTCCATTATATGTCATTTTTGGTGTTAAGGAAAAATCTACTTCCATTTATGATTTCCACATGGCATTTTCTTGTAGGAAGTTAATTTTAATTTAAATTCTTTCTCCTAAAAATCATATGAAATAATAGAATTCTAGATATCTTCAAAAATTGGCTTCAATGATAGTTTAAAATTTCTGACAAGCAATCTATACCGAATGATACACATCCTTGTCTACAAGACTGTTCTTATTTTAATTTTGATTGGTCTGTATTATTCTTGATCTTCAAAATTACTAAACCATTTTGTTACATAAATCTGGACACCCCATAATTTAGAGAAAATTCTATAGATTCTATTTATTATTTTTCCATATTTTTCCAATGCTTGAATTCTTCTGACTAATGTTTCAAAGTTGTCACCTTATAAAATTCATAGAAATTCTATTCTAGAATTTCTTGTCACAAACTATTTTGATATTTTGCCAGTCAAGAGTATTCTGTAATTTCATCAGGTTCTCACAAAATCTCTAAGGATATCTGGTCATTTCTGGCCTGAAGGGTATTATGGTAAATTCATCATTCATCCTAGGGGCATAATTGTCATTTCTACCATAAAATATCTAGCAAAAAATATCTAAGGGTATTCTTGTCATTTCTAAAATATCCAAGGGCATTTATATAATTTTTATCTTAAAATATCTCACTAAAACATCTAAGGGCATTTACTTTAAGGGCATTTCTGTAATTTCTGATTTAAGGAAAGGGTAACATGGTCATTTCTCTTCAAACATTTCCTTAATGTCTCTAATGGATATTCCACCCAATTAATTCAAATATAGACCAGCTAAATTTCTCACAATCTAATACTCACATCAATATCTATGCAAGAATAATTCATATAATATTTTGACCATAGTTTTTGAATTTTCAGTGTGTTACAATGGAGGTCCATTCCAAGCCAAGGTCTAGAAGGAGAGCTTGAAACACTTCCTTTGGTGAGCTTTGAAGGACCCATGACAAGAGCTAGAACCCAAGCCTTTCAAGACTACATCAAAAGTCTTGTTTGTTGTAATAAGCAAGTGTTGTTTGTATTAATCGATTACAACATTTCTGTAATCGATTACACAAGCAAATCTTGTATGTATAGCAAATCCTGTCTGTTTTAATCGATTACAACGTATCTGTAATTGATTACACAAGTAATTTTGTCTATTTTAATCGATTACAACGTTGCTGTATTCGATTACACAGCACTAAAACGCTATGTTTTAATCGATTACGCTTCGTATTAATCGATTATTTTCATTTAAAATGGTAGTACTTCTATAGATTTTTGTTCTTTTTGTAATGGGCTTTGATATTTCTGCAAATAGGCCTAAACTTACATTTTTAGGTGTTTATTAGAGACCTAGCCATATAAATACTCGGACTTTGCTATTTTTGGTTAACTTTGATTAATGAAATTAAGCTTTTGCTTGAATTGATTCTTATCAAGGAAGCTTTCCTTTGTGGCGAATCATCCAACAACTTATTCCTTTGTGGATTGT
>PYAF01005064.1:29005-39720 GCA_007407185.1 Glycine tomentella | reverse complement strand
CTAAACCATTTTATTAAATTGGTTTATACATTCTATAATTAAGAGAAAATTCCTTAGATTATATGTATCATTTTTCCATATTTTTCTTATGCTTGAATTTTCTTAAATAAAGTCTCAAAGTTGTTATCTTATAAAATTCCTAGAAATTTTATTCTAGAGTTTTCTGTCACAAAATATTTTGATACTTAGTTAGCTAAGTATACTCTATAATTTCATCATGTTCCTACAAAATTTCTAAAGTTATTTGAGCATTTTTGGCCTAGGGGCATATTAGTCATTTTGCCATTCATCCTAGGGGCATTTTGGTCATTTTCCAAAATATGCAAGGGCATTTTGTAATTTTATCTTGGAAAGAGTGATTTAGCCATTTTTCTTTAAACATACTTGTATCTAAATATCATCATATTTCTACAAGTAATTATAATATAATTTTGAGGATGTTACATCAATGGCTTATCAATGCTATTGTGGCGATTCTTCTTAGACTTATTGGAGAGCTTCTCCATGGTGTCTTCCATCTTCATCCCTTGTCTCCTTCCATCTTCTATTGCTGCATTTTGAAGCTTCCTTCCAGCCTTGTGCTACACGTGAATTGAGGGAAAGCTTGAGTTCTTGAAGGAATCTTGAAGAGTGAGTTTCATTGCAAGGTAGATTGGGAAAATCAATGTCTAATGAGTTTAGACATACATAATGTGGTATCTAGAGCCTAATCCTTGTGAAATTCTTCTTCAATTTCAGTTCTTAGAACTTCTCCAAAGGTAAAACCCAAAAACACTAAATCCTACATCTATTCCTAGTTTTCTTGAATTTTCGTGAGAGTCTTGGTGGTTTGGGCATTGTCTTGTGTTCCTACACCTTTCCTAGTGTTTAGTTTCAAGTTTCTTGTGAAATTCTTGTTCTTCTTGTTCGTCATGATCTTCCTTGTTCTTGATAATTTTTCTAGTTTTGATTCTTGTCAACTTGTGTTAGTAGTTGTTTGTGTGTTGTATAACCACTTGTTTTGATTCTAATCTGATGTCTAGATCTGAATCGAGTTGTTAGAAACAAATTTTATAATTGTTATACATTGTTTTTTTATAGTGATTCATTAAGTTTCTTTAAGAATTCTTGAACTTGTACGAAAGAAAAGCAAAAGCTTAGAAAAATACTGTGAAAGAAACAAGAAATGGCAAAAGAAAAACAATTAGGTACAACCGAAGAAATTATTAAATTGGTGGCTGGAAAAATAAAAATAAAAACAGAATTTAGAAGCAAAGAAAAGATACAAAAGTTACAAGTTCAAATTTCCTTTGAGCCACAAAATTAAGTGAACTTGTATGACATGCAAACTTGGAGAAATTTGGCTTTTAACAATTGAATTTGCTTGGTGTATCTTCCTTGTGCAGTTGGGTCCAGCAACTGTCCTTGAGTTGTCTCATTGAATTCCAATTTGCGTTTATGCTATTCTAAAAATTTTGCTTTTGTTGCTTGTCTCTTAAAAATTCCAAGGTTTTGTCTTAGAGTTTTCTTGTTCTTAGACTCTTGAGTCTAGCCTAGAATTGTTTCCTATTTCACCTTAGTAAAGAACCTTGATTGGATTGAGAGTTGTTGCTTAAGAACTATATAGGAACAAGAGTAGGAAAAGGCAAGAGAGAACATTAAAGAAAGAGTCAAGATAAAGTGTGCAAACAAGACTGTGAGTGGCAAACACTTAGAGAGTGGTGAGAATTTCCTTATATACTTGTGTTTTTGCTGTCCATTTCTTTTGAAGGATGAGTTCAAGAGGAGAAGAGGCTTTGTCACCTAAGACCTCTAGGTTGATGAAGGCCATTACAAAATAAATGGAAGAATTACAAACCAAAATGGATGCAAGATTTGAGGAGTTACAAATGGAGACCCAAAGAATGAGTGATCCAATTGGGAGTGTCGATGGAGAGGCTTATAGCAATAGGAGGTTGAGTGAGTATGCATCCTCTCATGGAGGAAATTATGAAGATGAGGGGAATGAGAAGGAGGAGTGGAGAGAAAACAATAATAGGAGACACAATCCTAGGAGGCAAAATAAAGAGGAAGAAGATTGGAGGTTGAGGAGAGAAGAGAGGAAGGGAGGAATGGAGGATTGAGTGGAGTGAAAATAAAAATTCCAAAGTTCCTTGACACTTATGATCCAGAAGTTTACTTTGAGTGGGAGATTAAAGTAGAGCAAATTTTCTGATGCCAACAATTTGATGAAGAAAAGAAAGTGATCCTAGCAACTCTAGAATTTGGTGGCTATGCTTTGGTATGGTGGCACCAAATTCAAATGGACATAGGGAGGTCGAGGAGACAAAGAATAAATAGCTGTAATGACTTGAAGAGATGCTTGAGAGAAAGATCTATTCTCACTTATTATGCAAGAGAAGTCCACAACAAGCTCCAAAGACTATTCCAAGGCTACAAAAGTGTTGATGACTACTGTAAAGAGATAGAATTGATAATGATGAGGGCTGAAATTGTGGATAGCCAAGAGGCAACCATGGCTAGGTTCCTTCATGTCTTGAATAGAGAAATTCAAGATGTGTTGGAGCTACATTCTTATGTCACAATAGAGGAGCAAGTCCACAAAGCTCAAAGGTTGGAGCAATAACTCAAAAGGAGGAAAGCTTCCAAAAATAAAAATGGGGCTACAACTTCCAGCTGGAAAGACAAGCCTAGGAGGGAGGTTTCTCAACTGAAAGGTAAAGAAGAAAAGGTAGAGAGCTTAAGAAAAAAAATTATGGACCCTACTCCAAAAAGATCAAGCAATATCAAGTGATTTAAGTGCCTTGGCAAGGCCACATTGCTTCACAATGTCCCAACAAGAGAACAATGAATTTGTTTGAGGATGGAGGCATACAGAGTGAGTCTTCAAGTAGCTCAACTAGTTCTTCAAGTGAAGAAGAAGAAAAAGAACTTACACTTGTGGAAGCCGTGAAGGGTGATCTCTTGATAGTAAGGAGAATTTTGAGCAATTTTTGCATAAATAAAGAGGAGACTCAAAGAGAAAAAAATTTTCACACAAGGTGTTTAGTTAAAGACAAAGTATTCTCACTTATAATTGATGGAGGCAGCTGCACCAATGTGGCTAGTACAAGGCTTGTAGAGAAATTACACTTGCCAACCACAAATCATCCAAGGCCATACAAGCTCCAATGGCTTAGTGAGATTGGAGATGTGGTGGTAAATTCTCAAGTGATTTTCTATTAATTCTTATAATGATGAAGTTCTTTGTGATGTTGTACCTATGGAGGTTGGACATATTCTTCTTGGAAGGCCTTGGCAATATGATAGAAAAATTATACACAATGGCATGGAGAACACTTTTGAGTTTGAGCATTTAGGCAAGAAAATTATTTTGAGGCCTTTGACTCCTAGACAAGTGTGTGAAGATCCAGAGAGAATGAAAGAAAAGAGAATTCAAGAGCTAAAAAAAATACGTACTTGATAGCACAAAACAAAGGCAAGAACAGTGAGCTATCCAAAAGAAAAACTGGTGAGAAGCAAAGAAAAGAGAAAGAAAATGAGAGAAAAAAAAAATTCATGAGACCAAAGAGAGATTGTTTTTGAGTGAAAAGTAAATCAAGAGAGTGTTATTAGCAAAACAACCTCTTTATTATATGATTCCTAACTCTCTTTGTTTACATGTTGAAAAGGAAGGAGAAAAATTGACCAAAGCTATGCAATCTCTTTTGGAGGATTATGAAGATGTTTTTCTAAAAGAAATTCCTAATGGCTTGCCTCCTCTAAGAAGAATAGAGCACCAAATTGATTTGATTTCAGGTTGTTCACTCCCTAATAGGCCATCATATAAGACTTCACCCATTGAGGCAAAAGAGATACAAACACAAGTGGAAAAGCTACTTGACAAAGGGTGGATTCATGAGAGCATGAGTCTTTGTGCCATGTCAATTATTCTTGTATCTAAGAAGGAGGAAACATGGAGAATGTGCACTGATTGTAGGGTAATAAACAACATCACCATAAAGTATAGACATCCTATCCCTAGACTTAATGATATTTTAGATGAATTGTATGGTTCTACTATTTTCTCTAAAATTGATCTTAAGAGTGGATATCATCAAATAAGGATGGGGGAAAGGGGTGAATGGAAAAAGACTTTCAAAACTAAATTTGGACTTTATGAATGGTTATTTATGCCTTTTGGTTTGACTAATGCACTTAGTACCTTTATGAGGCGTATGAATCATGTGCTTAGACACTTTATAGGCATGTTTGTGGTAGTGTATTTTGATGACATTCTTGTTTATAGTATCAATTGAAATAATCATTTGATGCATGTTAAAAGTTTCTTTGAGGTGCTTAGGAAGGAAACCTTGTATGGAGCAAGTGATAAATGTTCTTTTTGCACTTCACAAGTATTGTTTCTAGGTTTTGTAGTAGGTGCTCAAGGAGTCCAAATGGATCAAGAGAAGGTGAAAGCCATCATGGAGTGACCAATTCCAAAGAGTGTGAAAGATGTTAGAAGCTTTCATGGTTTAGCAAGATTTTATAGGAGATTTGTCAAGGACAAAGTACCGTTGCTTCTCCTTTGAATGAGTTGATATAGAAAATTGTGAGCTTCTCTTGGAAGCAAGAACATGAAATTGCTTTCCAATCATTGAAGGATAAATTGTCTCATGCACCTATTCTTGCATTGCCTAATTTTAATGCTTCTTTTGAATTGGAATGTGATGCATCTAATGTAGGCATTGGGGGGTTTTGATTCAAGATAAACATCTTATTGCTTATTTTAGTGAGAAATTGAAGGGTGCATGTTTAAACTATTCACTTATGATAAAGAGTTGTATGCAATTGTTAGAGTATTGCAAACTTGGCAACATTATCTTTTACCTAAGGAATTTGTGATCCATAGTGATCATGAATCTTAAATATTTGAAAATTCAAGGCAAACTCAACAAAAGACATGCTAAGTGGATTGAATTTATTGAGCAATTTCCTTATGTTATTAAACACAAGCAAGGAAAGTTGAATGTAGTGGCGGATGCCTTATCAAGGAGGCATTGTTTGATTTCTATGCTTGAAACTAAGTTGCATCATTTTAATCACATAAAGGAATTGTACTCAAGTGATCATGAATTCTCTAGTATTTTTTTCTTTGTGTGAGAAGGGGGCTCATCAAGGATATTTTAGACATGATGATTTCTTGTTCAAGGAAAAGAAACTATGTGTTCCTAAAAAATCTTTGAGAGAACTCTTCATTAAAGAAGCTCATGAGAACAATTTAATGGGGCTCTTTGGTGTGGATATAATTTTGGCTATTTTACATGAACATTTATTTTTGCCAAAAATGAGGCATATTGTATCTCAATGTATTACTTGTCATAAAGATAAAACTAGATTAATGCCTCATGCTTTATATACACCTTTTCCTATTCCTAACTCCCCTTGGGTTGACATTTCCATGGATTTTGTGCTTGGTCTTCCCAGGTCCAAGAGGGGAAAGGATTCTATATTTGTTGTTGTTGATAGGTTCTCAAAGATGGCACACTTCATTCCTTGTCACAAGAATGATGATGCTTGTGAAGTAGTGAATCTCTCCTTCAAGGAAGTGGTGAAACTTCTTGGATTTCCTAGAAGTATTGTGAGTGATAGAGACACAAAGTTCCTTAGCCACTTTTGGAAAACATTATGGCGTAAGCTCGACACAAAGCTCTTAGTTTCATCAACTTGTCACCCACAAATGAATGGACAAACTGAAGTGGTGAATAGGACATTGGGTCAACTCCTTAGATGCTACATCAAGGGCAATTTGAGGACTTGGGAGGAGTGTCTAACTTACATTGAGTTTGCTTATAATAGAGTGGTTCACAAGACTATTTCCTTATCCTCCTTTTCAAATTGTCTATGACTTTAATCCTTTAATTCCTCTTGATTTATTTCCATTACTTAACACTTCTTATATGATTAATCATGATGCTTTGTCTAAAGCTTCTTAAGTTTGGAAATTTCATGAACAAGTGAAGGCTCATGTGGAGAGGAAAATGGAACAATATGCTAAACAAGCCAATAAGTACAAGAAGCAAGTGATCTTTAATGAAAGAGATTTGGTTTGGCTTTATTTGAGGAAGGATAGATTTCCTCAAGAATGGAAATCCAAGCTCTAACCTAGAGGAGATGGATCTTTTAAGATTTTAGAGAGGATCAACAACAATGCATATAAACTTGAGTTGCCAAGTGAGTATGTTGTGAGTAATACCTTTAATGTTTGTGATCTTTCTTTGAGTGATGTAGGTACAAGTGAGAGAGCAAACTTTAGGTCAAGTTCCTTTCAAGAAGGAGGGGATGATGGAGGTTCATCGCAAGCTCAAGGTCAAGAAGGAGAACTTGAAGAACTTCCTTTGATTAGCTTTAGAGGACCCATGACAAGAGCTAGAACTCAAGTCCTTCAAGACCACATTAAAGCTAACTTGTATCTTTTGGACAAGCATGAAAAAGCACACCAACTCAGTACAAACACAGAACAAGTCCTGTCTGTGTTAATTGATTACCATTTATCTGTAATAGATTACTAAGAAGTCTTGTCTGTGTTAATTGATTACCATTTATCTGTAATTGATTACTAAGCACTTGCGAAATAGAAAACTATGTGTTAATCGATTACATGACGTATCAATCAATTACTTTGTTCATACATCTTTTCCAGAAAACTCAAGAACAAATTAATCGATTAAATAAACAATTAATCAATTACTTAAGAGTAAGTAATCAATTACATGGACGTATTAATCAATTACATTCAGTTACCTCAGTTTTTTATATTTTGTGGCTATATATGGCTGCCCAAAACTGAATGTAGACACTTTTGACAAATTAATACAAAGCTGAAATTGCTTGTGAGAGTTTCTCTTTTGTTCTTGTGCAAGAACTTTTTGGGTCTTATCAATGGCTTATCAATGCTATTGTGATGATTCTTCCTAGACTTATTGGAGAGCTTCTCCATGGTGTCTTTTCCATCTTCATCCCTTGTCTCCTTCCATCTTCCATTGCTGCATTTTGAAGCTTCCTTCCAGCCTTGTGCTGCACGTGAATTGAGGGAAAGCTTGCGTTCTTGAAGGAATCTTGAAGAGTGAGTTTCATTGCAAGGTAGATTGGGAAAATCAATGTCTAGTGAGTTTAGACATAAATCAAAACTATTCTAGACAAATGCTAAGAATCTATTGCACAAGTTACAAACTCGAAATTTCTAAAAGAAATACACTAAAGTAACAAGGAGAGATACAACCTGGGATCCAATGCAGATGTATGTAGATGATTAACAATCTTGAACCAAGGTTGAATGAAAATCTTAGAACAATCTCTCCAAAGCTTTCTCTTTAGCAAGTGCCCAAAAGGAAATCTTCACACGGTTTCTTGATGTTTGTTGAAATAGAGTATTTGTTGATCATGCACTTAGATGCTCTTGGTATCTTTTCTCTTTGAAGAATAGGTTATAAAATTCATTGTTTTTAAGTCAAATAAGCAGCAACTATTTATAGAGAAAACAGTTATAATTGTCAGTAATCGATTAAATCACTTAAGTAATCAATTAAAGTGTTCTTGAGACTTTCTGGAAAAACTTCATGAACAATATAATTGATTAAAACGTAATGTAATCAATTATTACAGGAAGCTCTAATAAAAATAGGATCAAGTGATCGACTACCATAGTGTTGTAATCGATTATCACAGGAAGTTCATTCTATGATTTTGAACTGTGTAATCGATTACCATATTCTCGTAATCGATTAAAATTTCTTTCTGTTTTCAAGTAATAGATTACCACTTGTAACACCTCGTTTTACCATCTTGTATTTTATTGATTTTGAATGGAATTTCTTTTCCACTTGCTTTAGAACTATCTTAGTTACAATTACACGGGAATTTTTTTTTTCTTCTTGCTTAGAATAATTCATACAAAAGGTACTAATCATCAATATTGTAATCATGTTCGTTCGAAATTCATAATGATTAAATTCAATCCATAATACAGTCCAAACTAATAAAATACAAACTATTTCTTAGTTCTATTACATAATACATATCACCAAAATAAATATCATAATATCTGCATCAAAATAGCTTTCCAACATCTTCCACAAAATCCATCTGCTTGCTATGCTTCTTTTACTATTCCTCTGCTCGCCCAAATAAATTGAGGTCATCACAGGTGTCAACCACAGACACAAAATATAGGGTAAGTTTACGATAAACATAGTTCAAGTCACACAGTATATACAGCATACAGATAATCATACAACATACTCATCATGCGATGCATGCTCATCTTCTTTATATGATGCATGAATCTCTCTCAAATTCTCATCAATTGGTACCATAGTCAAGATAGCTCAACTCTCTTTCTCTTTGAATTGGATCGAACAGTCGGGGTAGGTCAGTGTTGCAAAAGGACTCACACCCACACTACATGTGATCATCATGGGTAGGTGATCTCCCCACTGTTACTACCCTCCCAGTTTAGACACCTTTTGTCTAAACGCTCGTCTCAATTCTAGCTATCTGACATACCCCTTCTTGAGGTAACGCGGCTTAACCCCCGCAGGGCAACACGGCTTAACCCCCGCAGGGCATATGCATATGAAATATGCATGAATGATTCTCTTTTTATCTCATATTTACTCTTCAATATTACTCTTCCACATAAATTTATATCTCATATTCTTGTATGCTTATGTTGTAAACTTTCAACATACTGTTAGCATAAAATTTGATAAGCATGCTCAAAGATTTATAGCACACTTTAAAAAACATATAAACTCATAAACTTAAATGAAACATTCCATTATGTACTTTCAATTCAAATCAACCATTTTCTTAAAGATAGTCATAATACATAGAGATTCAAGTTACTTATTTAAATAATCATTCATTTAGCAAGCTTTATCTCTTAGAAGCATTTCATCGAACACATGGTGTGCTTTCATAGAAACACTCAACAACACAGAAAATAATAATAACTTTTACTAAAGCATTCAACCATGCAAATATAATCCAAATCCAACAACTTCTTATATATATACTTTACAAAGATTCAAACACTTATTCAAACGAAACATCACTTAAACAAAAGAACACTTAAACTATATTTAGCATAAACTCCCCTATACATACCTTGTTCTTTCTTCTTAAAAGCTTGACTAACCTCCTTCTAAATTCTCCTAATCTCCACATGAAGTATCAAGATGGTGGGGTTTATGATTTGCTTTGATTCTTGAAAAGGAAAGATGAAAAGGATGTGTAAAGGACAAAAATGAAAGGATGCAAGAAAGGAAGAATTGCACGTGTAGTTTTTTGCCTAAAAGGGACTTGAAATTTTTGGTCCCCTCCTCCCTATTTATAGTGTGGATAAATTGCTTACAATGCCTTGCCATAAAAATATCTTCTTAGGTCATTATGACCTTGCTTTCCAAATGGACCAATGGCAAGGTTTCTAACTTTTCAACCATCCAAGTGTCCACATTCTTGAAGTTTCTCAACATTTCTTCATTCCTCTTGATATTAAACGTGCCATAGCTTGGCTTGGAGAGCACTCCTTACCAATTTCCTCTTCTTCACGTGGAGTAGCCAAGTTTTAAGGAAATTTTGTGCTTTTCTTCATTCTTGAATTTCCCCAAAACCCGTTTTAGTAAAATATTGATTCTGGATTCGTTAACTGTTGGATCTTCTTAAAATTTTAAAAGTATAGTCCTATCCCACATATGTAACTTTTGACCGTTGGGATTGTTGAAATAACGTGTAGAACTGTCCACGTGTTCTACCAAAGGAGACAAGAGAAGATTTGCTTCAAAAAAATCTTCTTAAGCTAATCCTACACCATACAAGTGTCTTGACACTTGTTTCCATCCCATGACTCCCTTTACAAGTGGCTTATCTTGAAAGTTCTTGCCTCTTCCACTCTATTTATTCACATGGACTTGCAGGCTTAGGGGAAAGAATGCAATTTTTCTTTAAAACTTCAAAGTTGTCACTTTGTAAATTCCATAGATATTTTATTCTAAGGTGCCTTGTCCCAAAATATCTTAATAATCTGCTATCTAAGAGTATTCTTGTAATTTCATCAGGTTCTCATAGAATCCCTAAGAATATCTGATCATTTCGAGACTGAAGGGTATTATGGTAAATTCATCCTTTATACTAGGGGCATAATTGTCATTTCAATCATAGAAATATCTATTCAAAATATCTAAGGGTATTCTTGTTATTTCAAAAATATCCAAGGGCATTATCGTCCTTTTACCTTCAAGGGCATTTTTGTCATTTCTAATTTAGGTAAGGGCAATATGGTCATTTTTCCCCAAACATTTCCATAATGTCTCTAATTGATATTTTACCCACATAATCAAATCTTCCCTAGCTTAAGACTTTCATAAATATCTATTGAACTATAGTTATGGAAATTTTGGGGTGTTACACCACTTGCTTGTAATCGATTAAACCAGTGAGAAAACATTTTTCCAAAAACTTGAAAATGGAACACTTAGCTTTTTATGCACTCGTGAAAACCTTTTGATATGATCCCCAATAGGATTAGAGATTAGGATCAACTAGGAATGGAATTTCACACCCAGAATTCAGCCAACAACACGTCCTGTTAAGAATAGAGTGTATCTCACGCTACAGAACTCGGATTCAAGCGTTTCCAAATCGAGACGAAAGATCTCTTTCTGAACTACGAATTTGAGTCAAGAATCACTGAAAAC
>PYAF01005064.1:1140-11491 GCA_007407185.1 Glycine tomentella | reverse complement strand
AGGTCTTCAAATTGGATTAAGTGTATCATTTTGGGCTCTTCTTCCTTTAGACTTGGGCTTGTCTCAAGTAAAGTGGTCACCATGAGATTTAGAGCCTCTTTAGCCTTTTTAGCTTTTGATCTTGTCATTGGGCCTCCAAGACCTTGTATGTCCTCCAAGTTTGTTGCTTTGGTCATGTCCCCTCCTAGGTCCTCATCAGAATTTGCTCACCAATTGAGCCAGAATCGTATTGTTAACTTTTATGTGTTTTTGGCCTGTCAAACTCGGATTGGAATGATTCCAAAATGACGTGAAAGAGGACGTTCTGAAATGCAATTTAGACACAAAAAACAACAAAAAATGATAAGTAAAAAGAGACTTATGTAAATAAGAAATTCGGGCTGAATTACAGAATTAGAAATGCATAAATTTAAACAAGGAATCAGAAAATGTGCAAAGGAAGAAGCAAATAGGCAGCACAAACAATTGATGTTTGATAAGCCTTAAGGATCACCACAAGAATTGAGCAATTCTTGATAAGATCAAATGGTTCAAGGAAGAACCCTAGCAGAGACAATTCTCAAGCTAATGATAAAATCCAACAGCAAAAGTCCCTTCTCTATTCACTTCAGAATTGATTTATACAAATTAGTTCTCATGCATTTGGTAGAAAATAAAAGGAAATTAAAATCTCAACATTGTAAGAATAACTAAAGTGGCTTAGTGGTTAAGTCAGGCATAACTAAGCTTGAGGTCCAGGTCTTAAAACCAGCTACAAGCACTTTATTACTATTATTTTTTTATTAAATGCCAATGTCAATAATTGCTTTTATTATCACTCCAAGCAAGCAATACATGTGACTAGTAGTCCACTCATGCAGCCCTCTAGATTTTGGGCCCCCTCATGCAATTGGATTGCCCTTAGATTAGCCATTATATGTTGCAAAGTTTCTTGGGTCTTTTTAGCTCTTGCTCTTGTCATGGGCTCTCCTATGCCTTGTATTGGGTCTTGGTCTTGGGGTTGGTCTTTGATGTCGGATTAGCCTTTGATGTCCTCATCATTATCTTCTGATGAGTTTTTCATAACAGTTAGGTGCAAGAGTGCAAAAGAAATATGGGAGATGCTGGAGGTCACTCATGAAGGAACTGACAAAGTAAGGAGATCAAGAAAACATAATTGGATCCATGAGTATGAAATGTTCAAGATAAACACAGCAGAAAGCATTTCTCAACTCCAAACAAGATTCACACACACCGTCAATCATCTACTCAGTCTTGGCAAAACATTTGATGTAGAAGAACTCAACATCAAAATTTTGAAATGCCTAAGACCTTGGCAACCAAAAGTGACAGCAATCAAAGAATCCAAAGATTTGTCAAAGATGTTTATGGCTGCACTTTTTAGTAAGTTGCTTGAATATGAATTAGAAAAGTCTCAACTAACAAATGCAGAAGATGCAGACAAGAAACAAAAAAGCATTGCTTTAAAAGCTGCGTCTTCAAAAGCTGAGAAAGATGATTATTCAAGTGAAGATGAAGATGATGAAAATCTGAATCTTATTGTCAAAAGATTTGGCAAGTTCATGCAGAATTACAAGAATAGGTTCACAAAGTTCAACAAAAGAAATGACAATAACAACAACACCAACAACTTCAACTGCTTTGAGTGTGGAAGGTAAGGCCACATCAAGGCCGAATGTCCAATTTTCTTAAAGAAGCAGTTAGGTAAAAAGAAAGGAAAGAATGAAGGGAAACCCAAATGAGCCTACATAGCTTGGGAAGATAATGCATCAACAACTTCTGAATCTTCAAGTCCAAATGAAGAAGCCAATGTCTGTCTAACATCAATAATTGATGAAGAAGAGTCAAGTCCTGAATCAGAAGTAAATCCTAAAATTGATCAACTGGTTGATGCTTTTAATGAAATGCATGAGGAGGCAAAAAAATTGGTTGTCTCCAATAACAAGCTCAAATGTGACCTTAGATGGCACACTAATAAGCTAGCTTCAATGCAAGCAGAACTTTGCAACTTAAAACAAGAAAATAAAAAACTTGTTTCAAGTTACAAAGCAAATGGTTGTTTGTATGCCTCTTCTTCTGCAAAAGTAAATGAACATAATATCTTAAAAAGAAATTTGATGATTTCAAAAAGAGCCATTCTGAAAAATACTTGTCTTTGCTATCAGAAAATTCCTACTTGGTAGATCTTTTGAAAAAGCTATATCGAGGAAAATGTAGTTTAAACCAAATGCTAAGTGTGCAAAAGTATGCTGGTGATAAATCTTGATTGGGTTACAACTACCAATCAAAACCTTTTCGAACACCAAGTTTGTACCCCCAAAACAGATGAATTGAAAAAGGTTTTAAAAAACAAAGCATACTAAAATGACTCATTTTGAAAAAGGATCAAAATTTGTAACATGTCATTACTGCATGAAGAAAGGTCACACATCACCCAACCTTAATTGGGTACCTTTCTTTGCTACTTGATTTGATTGTTGTAGGCGTGTCTAAGAGCTAAAGCTTCACTATGGTACTTGGATAGTGGATGCTCTAGGCACATGACAGGTGATAAATCCATGCTCACTAATCTGATATTAAAGGAAGGAGGATTTGTCATCTGTAGAGATAACAACAAAGGAAAAATAATTGAAGAAGACAATATTGGTGATAGCTTCAAAACCAAAATAAAAAATGTGCTTTATGTTGAAGGTTTAAAGCATAATCTTCTAAGCATAAGCCAACTTTGTGACAAAGGATTAAAGGTATCCTTTAACAATAATTATTGCTTGATATGTGATGGCAAAACTGGAGAGGTAATCCATGTTGGGAAAAGAAAATGAAACATTTACTTGCTTGCTATAGAACATGCATTCATTCATAACATAAACTGCTTAGTGAGTAAAATTGATGAATCATGACTTTGGCATAGAAGAGCAAGTCACATCAACATGTCCTCAAAGAAGAAAAAGACAAGCAAAAGGAAGGCTAGCCAAAGCTCTAAGGTTGCTGAGAACAGGTTAGACACCTGGTTCTCTACTGAGGCTGAAAGGAACAACTACATACAACTTCTTGCCACCAAGCTTGTTCTACCTCCCAAATATTTGGTGCTTGACTGGTTCATCAATGAGGATTTAGCTTCCTTGAGATGTTGCGGGCGCAAGGACTCACTAAACTGCAAGAAATGAAGGGTATCTATTACCCTGAGTTGGTGAAAGTCTTTTACACTTGTGCCAAAGTTGGAATGGATGGCATTCTCCGCTCCCAGGTGAATGGAGTGGCTATGGTGATTGATGACACTGAAAATAGTATAAACAACACACAAACCAAGAGGGGGTGAATTGGTTGTTCTTGGCCAATTAAAATTTCTTTAACAATCAAAGTTGAAAGGGATTGTATCACAAAACAACCGTTGAACACTTTCAATCATCAAACTCCAATATTTATAGAATGCAATTACACCAAGAACGTTTCAGTGGATTATGAAAGGTTATACCAACGAATGGCAATTAATAACCAAAAGAAAAGATAAAGGAAGAAGTAATCAACACCAAGATTTATACTGGTTCACTTCTAAATACAGAGAAGCTACATCCAATTTTCTAACCAACTAGTTAAGATCTAACTATTTGCAATCTATTTCTTACAAGCTTATACAATTACTCTCAATTAGACCTAAATTAAGAGCAAGAAATCTATCTCCCTTAGATTCTCTATGATCAAGACTTAGAGAAAACCTGATAGAGGGCTATCTAAGGATCATGATGATAGAAGTCCATTCTAAGCCAAAGGTCTAGAAGGAGAGCTTGAAGCACCTTTGGTGAGTTTTGAAGGTCATATGGCAAGAGCTAGAACCCAAGCCTTTCAAGATCACATCAAAAGTCATGTCTGTTGTAATAAGCAAGTGCTGTATGTTTTACTCGATTACAACATTTTTGTAATCGATTACACAAGCTAGTGTTGTCTGTTTGTTTTAATCGATTATAACGTTTCTGTAATCGATTACACAAAGCAAATCCTGTCTGTTATAATCAATTACAACATTTCTGTAATTGATTACACAGTGCTGAAATGCTCTGTTTTAATCGATTACGGGTCGTATTAATCGATTATTTCAGTTAAAATCATAGTGCTTCTATGTATTTCTGTTATTTTTTGTATTGGGCTTTGATATTTCCACAAATAGGTCTAAACTTACGTGTTTAGGTGTTTAATTAGAGGCTTAGCCATATAAATACTCAGACTTTGCAATTTTTGGTTAACTTTGATTAATGAAATTAAGATTTTGCTTGAATTGAGAGCTTAGCCTCTTGTTGGTTCTTGATTGAAACCAAATTGATTCTTATCAAGGAAGCTTTCCTTTGTGGCGAATCCTCCTACGACTTATCGTTCTGTTTGTGGATCATGGCGTTATTCCTAATCATTCCTTAATCTTCTCCATGTTTCTATTTGAGTTTCAAACCACAATTCATGGAGTCTTGAAGTTTGCATTCCGAAAACGATCCAATCCAAGCATTCATGTCTTGAAAGTTATCATGTGGTAATCAGAGCTTGATTCCGGAAAGTATTTCGTAAAGATTTCTATCCATGTTAATTTCATTTTTGTTTTTTTTTCTTCCTAAAAATGAAATTTGAAAATCATGATTCTTGCTTGTTTGTTGTTCTTTGTGTGTTTCTTGTGTGATTTTTGAGTTTAGCTTACAATTGCCTTCAATTTCCCTATCATTTTGTTGAATTTGGAGTTGTTTTGAATATGAGTTGTTCTTCGTCTTATTCATGAAACTCATAGCATTTCTGAAAATTTTGAGTTTGATTCATAAATTTTTGTCTACAGAGAATTGGGGCATTTGTGCAAATATCAAAAAAAATGTCATAAAAGAGAAAATACGAAAGAGCAAAAGACAATTTTTAAAAAAGTATATTAGGGTCAAAATGAAATATCAAAAAAATATGAGGACCCAGAGTTAAAAAAAAGTTGAAAGACAAAATTTTATTTTAAAAGCCCTTTCTCTTAGAGTGTGTTTCTTGTTGCTTAATAGCACTATGTTTTTGCATAATTACAGTGGTTTATATATAGCCAATTTTTTTTTTTATATATCTTCATCATTGTCTTCTTTGACTTTCCTTTTCAGTTGTGCTTTTCTTGTTGAGTTTTTATTGTTTGTCTTTTAAATTTCCAAGGTTTTGTCTTAGAGTTTTTCTTTTTTCCTTGACCTCTTAAGTTGAGTTTGGATTTGTTTCATCTTTCACTTTGGATATTCTTTGAATTGGAATCTTTGGTTGAATTTCAAGAATTGAAAAAGAGTTAGAGAGTGGAAAAAGACAAGAGTGAACCTTATAGAAAAAGTCTTATAAGTGTGAAACACGAGTGTTGAAGAGTGTAAACACTTCGTGAGTGGTAAGGTCCATTTTCTTGTAGCAATGGTGTCCGATAGCGATAGTGATCCACCTTCACCTAGAACCGCTAAGCTAATGACTTCATTGGCTAAGCAAATGGATAGGTTGCAAAGAAATGTTGAAAAGAGGATGAGAGAACGTTTTGATGAGATACAACGAAGTACACACGAGTTGAGTGAAAGAACGGAGCACATGGAGAGAATGAGACATCATAGGTCACCTCATTCTTCTCAAGGGAGTGATGATGGCCATGAAGATGGTAGAAGGCATAGGAATAGGAGGAATAGGGATGGAATGGAAGATGTGAAATTTAAACTTTCCAAGTTCCTAGGTACTAATGACCGGGAAGCTTACCTTGATTGGGAAATTAAAGTTGACCAAATTTTCGATTGTCACAATTTTGGTGAAGAAAAGAAAATGAAGTTGACTAGTTTAGAATTTGAAGGGTATGCCATGGCTTGGTGGACTCAAATGCAAATGGAAAGAGGAAGATTGAGGAGACATTGACCGGACACATGGTTGATAATGAAGGGAATCATGAGGAAGAGATTTGTGCCACCTCAACACATAAGGGATTTGCACAACAAATTACAAAGGCTCTATCAAGGAAGTAGATGTGTTGATGACTATTACAAGGAGATGAAGATTTCTTTGGTAAGAGCACACATTGAGGAGACTAATGAAGCTACAATGGCTAGATTTTTGAATGGCTTGAATAGGGACATTCAAGATGTTGTAGAGCCTCAAGCCTACAACACCATGGATGAACTTATACATAGGGCTATGAAAGTGGAGCAACAATTGAAGAGAAAACAAGCCTACAAGAAGTCTTCATATGGTCATTCTTCTTGGAAGGATAAGCACACTTCCAAGAAGGAGGGTTCTTCTATCCAACATGTTGAAAGAAAGTCTTCAAGAGGTAATACTACTCCTCCTACTCAAACTCCTTCCAATAAATCTAGTGCAAATAAATGTTTTAAATGTTTGGGTAAGGGTCATATTGCATCCCAATGTCCAAACAAATGGACCATGATTGTGTTGGAAAATGGAGAAGTGGATAGTGAGTCATCTAGGAGTTCTCATAGTTCCTCTAGTGAAGGTGAGAATGCTTGTTTCCTTAGACTGGAAGAGAGAAATCTTTTAATGGTAAGACGCCTTATAAGAAGTTTGTGCAAAGATAGAGATGATACACAAAGAGAAAATATTTTCCATTCTAAATGATTGTTGAGTGGAAAGGTTTGTTCTCTAATCATTGATGGAGGAAGTTGCACCAATGTTGCAAGCACTAGATTAGTAGAGATGCTTGTTTTAAAAACTGCCCCTCACCCTAAACCTTATAGATTGCAATGGTTGAGTGACAATGGTGAGTTGGTGGTGGATAAGCAAGTGTTGCTTACATTCTCCATTGACAAATATGTGGATGAGGTGCTTTGTGATATGGTTCTCATGGAAGCTGGCCATGTGTTGCTTAGTAGACCTTAGCAATATGATAGAGATGTGGTAAACAATGGGGTCACCAATCGATACTCTTTCCTTCATAAAGGTAAAAAGGTAGTACTTTCACCTTTGTCTCCAAGTGAGGTGTGTGAGGATCAAATAAAAATGAGATTGAAAAGAGAAAAAGAAAAGAAAATCAAAGAAGAAAAGAGTCCTTTGAGAGAGAAAAGCCAAAAAGAAAAAGATGGCAAAAAGAGTGAAAAGAGAGAACAAAAGAAGAAAGATAAAAAGAGTGAAAAAATAGAAATAAAAGAAATTTTGTTCATCAAACCTAAGGAGGTTAAAAGAGTGATGCTAGCTAGACAACAAATGTATTTACTCATTCCCAATTATATGTGCTTGTCTTCTAGTGCCCTTAAGTTGCCTTAAGATTTTGATACACTTTTAAAGGAGTTTGAAGATGTCTTTCCACAAGACATATCCCATGGCTTGCCTCCTTTAAGAGGAATTGAGCATCAAATTGATATTGTTCCGGGAGCTTCACTTCCTAATAGGGTGGCCTATAGGAGTAATCCAAAAGAGACCAAGGAGATTCAAAAGCAAGTTGAAGGGTTGATGCAAAAAGGATGGGTGAAGGAAAGCTTGAGCTCATGTGTAATTCCGGTCATCCTAGTCTCTAAGAAAGATGGCAAATGGAGGATGTGCATGGATTGTAGACCCATCAACAACATCACCGTGAGGTATAGACATCCTATCCCTAGACTTGATGATATGTTGGATGAATTTCATGGTTCTTGTGTTTTCACCACAATAGATTTTAAAAGTGGTTACCATCAAATTAGAATGAGAGAAGGTGATGAATGGAAAACCACTTTCAAAACTAAGTTTGGACTTTATGAGTGGTTGTTCATGCCTTTTGGCTTAACCAATGCACCAAGCACTTTCATGCGACTCATGAACCATGTTTTGACACACTTTATTGGAAAATTTGTGGTTGTTTACTTTGATGATATCTTGATTTATAGTTTAACAATGGATGACCACTTTTACCATGTTAGGAGTGTCTTGGAAGTGCTTAGACATGGAAACTTGTTTGCCAATAGGGATAAATGCACATTTTGCACTAATCAAGTAGTGTTTTTAGGTTTTGTTGTGAGTGCTAAGGGAGTCCAAGTGGACGATGAGAAAATCAAGGCTATTAGAGATTGGCCAACACCCAAAAATGCGAGTGATATGAGGAGTTTTCATGGATTGGCTAGTTTTTATTGGAGATTTGCCAAAGAGTTTAGAACCATAGCATATCCTTTGAATGACATTGTTAAGAAAAATGTGTTATTTAAGTGGGAGAGTGAACAAGAGAAAGCCTTCAATGAATTGAAGAAGAAGTTGACAAATGCACCCATTCTTGCTCTACCAAATTTTTCCAAATCTTTTGAAATTGAATGTGATGCATCCAATGTCGGCAAAGGTGTTGTTTTGTTACAAGAAGGTCACCCAATTGCTTATTTTAGTGAAAAACTTAAGGGTGTTATTTTGAATTATTCCACCTATGACAAGGAACTCTATGCACTTATTAGAGCTTTGCAAACTTGGCAACACTATCTCCTTCCTAAGGAGTTTGTGATCATAGTGACCATGAGTCACTCAAACATTTGAAAAACCAAGGAAAGCTTAATAAGAGGCATGCCAAACGGGTGGAGTTCTTGGAACAATTCCCTTATGTGATTAAACACAAGCAAGGCAAGGCTGATGTTGTGGACAATGCACTTTCAAAGAGATATGCTTTAATCTCCATGCTTGAAACCAAGATGTTTGGATTTGATTGTAACACCCTAAAATTTCAATAACTACAAATGTATGGTCAAAATGTTTCTTACACAACTATTTGATGTGAGTGTTAGGTTATGTGAGATTTGATTGGTCTATGTAACGCCTCAAATTTCCACGTTATGTTGTATTGATTTTTAATGAAAATACTTTTCCTTTTGTAGATAAAATAGCAAACTAAGGTTTTTCTAATGATTGATTCCAAATAAATTTCGTCACTAATTAATATTAAAAGGTTCAGTATAACATAAAATACAATACAATCCAATATTTGTTCTAATTCATATTACAAACTGTAACGCCTCAATTTACCATCTTGTTATTATTGATTTTTAATGAAAATTCTTTATGATTTGCTTAAAAATATTAAACTACAATTTTTTCATTACTGAGTAATATTCATAATTTTGAAGTAACATATAATAAGATTAGACAAGATTTTTCCTAACTAATTGATTTTTATAAATCTGATGTACAATAAAATACATATTGGTATCAATTCTATTACATAGTACAAATAACTAAAACCTTCTGTCATAACAGAATACATCTTCAAACATATCATCTTCAAATAACACATCTTCACACAAAATCTTCTTCTTGTATACAGCTAATAGTCTCTCTTTGCTGTTCATCTGCTCGCCCGAATAAAATTGAGGTCATGGCAGGTGTCAACCACAGACACAAAGCACATGGTAAGTTTATGACAAACATAATTTAAGCAACAAAATATATTTAATATGCAGATATTCATAACAACATCCTCAAAGATGTATGATTCTCTTAGACTCTTATCATGATGCACGATTCTCTTAAACTCTTATCATGTGGTACCAACAGTCAAGATAGCCACATCCCTGTGGCACAGAACTGAAACGATCAGTTAGGGTCCCACAATGTTGCAACAGGATTCTCACCCACACTACATGTGATCATCATGGGTGGCGTGATTTCCCCACTGCCAAGTACCCCCCAGCTTAGACCTCTCTTATCTGAACGCTCAAACTCAGTTCCTGCAGCTATTTGACACACCTCCTCTTGAGGCAAATAACACGGACTAACCCCCGCCAGGCATATGCATATGACATATATAAGACTGATTCACTTTAAGGTATAACTCTTTTCATCATCTCATATTTATTTTCAACATCAGTCTTTAATTTATATCTCCCATACTTTACTCAGAAACTCAACATAAAGTATAGAACTCAACTTTATATTCATGTATAGAATCTCAGCATATTATTCATGTACAAAGGTTTATAGAAACCCTCAGCAACACATGGAATTTCATAGAGATTCATGGAAACACTTAACAACACATGAACATTCAAACACTTATTCAAATACAAACAACACTTAAACTATATTTAGCATAAAGCTTCCCCATACATGTTGATTTGAGGGGGAGCTGCTTGAAGATTAAAGCAATGTGAAGACTTGGAAATGTTTTGACTTTCAACATGCTTGAAGGCTTGAAGATGAAGATTGTGATTAAATATAAAAGGAAATAAAGCTTTCTGTTGATCCAAGTTCTTGCATGCATACCATTTATATTCATTCATGCATTACATCATAAAAGGCTTTAAGTAATTGCTTTGGAACTTAAAAAAGGCTAAGTGTTTTGGAAAAATAGTCTTAAGCTGGTTTAATCGATTACTACACTAAAAGAATCGATTATTTTGTTCTTCAGCTTTCTGGAAAAATATCA
>PYAF01005062.1:13662-27594 GCA_007407185.1 Glycine tomentella | reverse complement strand
GACTTTTTACATTGATAAAATTGAAGTAAAAAGTCCCGCCAATAGTTTCCACACACTTTTTTTAAAATAGTTTTTAGTTTTATTTACTTTGGCCTAAATATATGTTTTTGATTATTGATATATATTCGAATTTTGCGTTTGATCAGAATAAATTTTTTCTTTGCATTTGCTCCTTGATATATGAAAAATTTTGTTTTAGGTCTTTGCCATTAGTTAAGTAATGATGTGTCAATTAGATATTTGATAACATGGTGGCTCAAAAATTATCAATATTTGTTTTAAAATCAAATTTAAATTTTCAGACAGTTTAAAAAAATAAATAAATCAAACATTGACAAGGAGAAGGCGAGGTCGAATGCATTGTCGAAGAATGGGAGGTTGTGCGGATAGGTGCGCTTGACGAGCGACAAGGATTCTAGGATCTCGACGTTGGTGACATCATCAATGTCGAGGTGATGGAGCGCAACAACCTCATGGTCAGGATCAATGGAGATACAAAGGACGCAAGCACAGTTGAAGGCTGCAGCACCAAGGAGGAGGTGGTTGCGGAAGAGGAGAGAGAAGGAGAGGACCTTTGTGGCTTAGAGGCATGTGGATTGGACATGCAGGTTGTGCTTCTCGATGGTGACGTGGGGGCCGGACTAGACACTGCAACCACCACCGCCTCTCTATTTTCTAATGACAACCCCTTTCGAAGAAGGCCCACTCCACTTTCCAACTCAACAAACCACACTCAAAACCCTAACGACAGAGACCGCCCCATGAACACCGACTCCGCGAAGAAATGAATCGAAAGAGGAATAAGGACAAAACAGACAAAACCCTATCCCTAGGCATTGATATCGTTGTTTCCGCAATCGAAGCTTTGGAGAAATCAGAGAAGAAGAGGAAACACGATTCCGGCAAAGGGAAAGACATTAATGTGGGTGCAGAAGCCACAGGGAAGAGGAAAAGGAAAAGGGACGAAGTTGAGAAAGAATTGTAAGAAAAACTGAATAATCTAATCATGCTTATATATAAACAACATAAATAATTAGATTAAGTGCGGAAAAATTAAGATTATAAATACCTCCCGCCATTGCTCACGGTTTTGAGTCTTTGGATTGCACTGAAGATCTCTCTTGAGTCAAACTTTAATTCTAAAGCACTAGATGGTGTATATGCTTATGTATATAGAATGAGTTCAGGGACCCAATAAGGCTGTAGGCACACTTATTTATAGACCCCTTGCCATCAAAGGGTCAGTTATGGTGTGCTAAAAGAAGAGACATTAACGTTGCCAAAAAATAGGAGATGTGGGTAGTGGTTAGTTTCCTGAATTATTGTTGACCACTATCAGGTTGATTACAGATATTTTGTAATTTCAAAATAAAAATCAACATTTTCCCACTTGGTCAACATGTCACTTAATTTACATAACAAGAAATAAAATGCATGAATCATGGCGATAAGTCCTCTTAATAATGAGTATCACCTTCCATGTATTACAATGCATTATATCCCTTAGCCCATACAACTTAATGAATAAACACAATGTTTATTTTAGGTCCAAACTTAATTGGTGTTTCTCAGAATAATTAACTGCAGATGCGCATAAACTGAATGAAAAACATAACAATAGAGTTTCTTAATATCATTCTTACAATGAAAATCACATATGGGAACCAAGTCTCATCTTTTCCACATGATCCTTAAATTTAAATGGTGGCATGCCCTAAAGAATCGACAATCATTAATTCAGTGTTAATGTGCTCAATAATCACTATATTATCTTGAGCACTTTCTCGTATGGCTAGATACTTAATGTCGATGTCCTTGCTTCGACTACAACTTTTGTTATTCTTAGCCATAGCCATATAAACAACATCTGAATTAAGTAATTGAAAATAAAAATAAAGTAATTGAAAATCTTTTAATAAAAAAAATTTGGATTAAGGTATTAACTTATTCGTAATTATTATCTTTCAATTGGAAGAAATAAAAATAAAGTAATTTGTGTTTTGTGTTGTGATTTGAATTTGGAAATTATAATAAAAACTAAATTAGAATTAAGAAATTAGAATACAATATGAAATTAAAAATTATGCAGTAATGAGGAAGAATTGTAGTTAAAGCACAATAATCACTGATCCCTGCTTATGTAATTGAGTTGATAATTAATTTCACTTACTATAATTGCTCAAAGATATGCCTTATGTAATTAGTTAAACCCTGATTCCTCATTTTAACCCTTTAATCATAATCAAGAATTCTAATCCCTTAGTAATCCCTTTTCAAATTAAGCTTTAAGCTGGCATATTATGCTTTGTAATCCTTCATCCCTATCCCTAGGTAATGTCGATATTGTCACTTTAACGCTTTCAGAAACTAAAACCCCAATATTCCTATTGTGAATTCTAGCCCTTATAACCCCTAATAGATTGATCAAGTTTATCAATGACAACCAGAATTAAAGAACAAGATAAAGTGAAACAATTATAATAAACTTCATTAATATCAATTCAATCCACACAAGAGTTCACATTGGCTTATGGCCTAACCACAATCAAAGAGGAATTAACCAGACATGATTATGCCTAGCTCAATACAATAATGATAATTAAGGTAGATGAGAAAGAATACAAGGAAGAAGAGTAATCAAACCCCTCAATCTTGGTTTTCTTCTTGATCTTCCTTCGTTCTTGATTTTCTTCAATGCCTCCTTTTTATGTTTTCCTCCGTATTCGTCATGTTTCTTGACTTTTATTGGTTGTCTAATACGTCCTACTAATGTCCTATTTATACATAGGTTATAAAACCCTAAAAGTCCATCAGTTTTATATTATTTAAAAGCAAATTCGTAAATCCCGTCCGTGCGACTGGCGCGATTCGCGTGGACTTCTAGAATAGCTGGCACGACCTGCGTGGTTCTAGCGAGACTGGCGCGGACTTCCAGAATTGGTTTGCTCTTTATTTTGCTTCTTTTCTTCATTTTCTTGTTCCTAAACATCAAAATAACAATAATTAGTGATAAAACAATTTATATCTATTTTAATTCTTTATTTGATATTTTATGCTTAATTTCTTAATTATTTTATCCTAAAAACTACATATGCTAGCAGCATATCATTTTGATTGTATGTTCTAAACTGTACTGCCAGTTCAATCATCTAACAATGAGGTTAACTTAAAAATAAGCTAAGCATATAATGTTTTGGATTTTTATAACGAGTCTTCCAACAGATCATTTGCTGGTACCAATCCATGATTATAAAGTTTTTACTCAAACTTCTGTTATATTACTGTTTATTTTATGTAGAGTTCTATTACTTATTCTTCTTCTTTTATGTGTCCATTAGTCGAGATATAGTATTTTGCCTCAAACATCTGCATTATTTCATTTTATCTTCTTTTATGATTATTATGCTTATCGACAAAGCATATAATCATGGTATATAATATGGTATTCTATTTGAGTTAGACGTGCCAGATTTTATAAAGCTTTTTGTAAACTTTGATCCTGCTTCTCTGACCAGTTATGTTATCAGCATTTGATGGGATATGTTTTGCCACTCAAATATATAATGATTTAAACATTTTCATTATTTGATCTAACAGTGGCATGTTTTATTCATATTTCATGTAATTTACATAATGTATTGGGTAGAAATATTTCATCCTTATTCTTTTAAAAAGGGTTCCATGATAGAGATCTTCAACAACTTGGAGCTCTTCTACTTAAAAGCGGGCTGGGCTGGCTCCTCCCGCAAAATTGCAAGCCAAATACAGGGCGGGACGGACCAGTCTGCTAGGTCTATATTATTTATATATTAAATATTAAAATTAAATAAATATATTTAACATATTTTGAAATAGGTATATTCTTTTAATTTATATTCTTTTACACTTTTATAATTAACTTCTAAGTTTTAATATTAAAATGGTTATGATAATGATACTTTTAAATAGTCTTTTATTACTAGCATATTACACTTTTGGACAGTTTATAACAGTAAATTTCATTTTCAAATGGTATAATTTTGTGAATTATCACATGACATCATTTATTTAACATTAATTTTAAATTATTTACTTTTATTTAACTTTGTATTTTTTTTAATTATCATATTTGTATTTTTTTAATAATTTTTTTATATTTTATTTTTTAAATTGACTTTTTTTATTTTTTTTAAAAAATTTTTGATGCGGGCTGACCCGCTAGCCTGCTGGCCCGCGGGGAGGGCTAGCATTTGTAGCCCACTTTGCAAAAACGGGCCGGACTAGTCCGCCCCACATTTTTCTTGAGTCGGGCCAGACCGTCCCATTTTTTTGCGAGCCGGCCCGTTTGCCATCCCTACGCACAAGTCACTAACCCAATAGGAATCAATCATTGTCGGTGCACTGACCTAATACAGATTTTTTTCCCTCCTTTATAGAATATAAGTATGGACTATGAGCAGTCATGGATATAAGATTTTGGATTAGTGGAGATAATTTATTTTAAATTTTTTTATAATTATTATTATCATATGAGATAATTAAATTCAAATACAAAAATAAAAAGTATAAAATATAAAATTTTAAGATAAATATATATATTTTATTAAAATAAGAGTGTATATTTACTTATTCTTATGTATGAATGAGTAAAGAGGTTCAAATATATAAAATTAGAGAGTTTAAAATATAAAATTATAGGATGTAAAATATAATATTTTTTGTATTTTGTTAAAATAAGATTGTATATTTAATTATTCTTATATGTGAACTGGTAAAGAAATTCAAATTAATAAAATTAGAATATATAAAATATAAAATTATAAATTGTAAAATATAATATTTTAAAAAAAATATTTATAATTTTATTGAAATAAAGGAATACATATGTCAATCCTCAAATGTCCGCAGGTGATTGTGAAAAAAAAAAAAACTCGTGTAGAAAAATAAAAAATTATGTAAAATAATATTACGTACTCCTTATATTACTCAGTCATGCGTACCTACCATCCACTTTTAGGAATTTCAAAATAATAATCTGTTTTTATTCATTAAATAAAAATATCAAATGAAAAAGTAGCAAAAAGAGAAAGTTAAACTATTTGATTATTTATTTATTATAAGGTGTATAAAGACTATAGGGAATATTTTAAAAAGTAAAAGAATAATTAGGTAACAAAAAGTAGACTAATATTTTTCTTTCCGAAAGGTTTATTAATCAATTTAGAATCTCATAGTAGTGATCGATTAAAGTGGTTTTCTGCGTAATGATGAACTGATTCTTTTAAGAAACAAAGAAACTCCCCAGATTATATTCCCCTACGGTAATTATTATTGAGTCCATATCCTCTAATGTTGAAAATGACGTAATCATGTTAAAGTAATAAATTATTTGTCAAGACTTGTACAATAGACTTAATCATACTAAATTTATTATAATATTCCGTAATTTACTTTAAAATATTAATTTTTTGTTCATACATGAAACAACGTATAGGCAGGGATGGAACTAAAAATTTTGGTTAGGGGAACAAAAATTTAACACCTTTATTAAGAATAATTAATAGTTAAAATTAACTATTTTATATCCATTAATTCATCTATCAAAATAAAAAACATTTAAAACTTAACATACATATATGTGTCATTAAGCCGAGTGGATCGAACTAATTCTGAATCTCTTAAACAAGATTTTATGTTGGAATTTAGAGAAAAAAATAATTGTTATAATTAATATAAGCAATTAACATATGTTTTTGAATCTAATGCATAAAATTATTGTTCTGAATAAAATTTATAAAATTAAATAAAAGAAAAAGAATACTGGTGCATTTTTTAAACTGTTGAACTATATTGCCTTTGAGAATAAAAAAATATTACAATATTTGAAAGAAGATAATTTAAGCAAAGGGGAGAACTAGTACTGGAAGAAAGAATGATACTTCTAAAATTTATTATATATTTTTAATTGATAAAATTTATTATTTTATGTGTGTTACTGAGACAATATAAATAATATTTTTTTTTTTAAAAAACAAGGGTCCTAGAAAAGGTTAGTATTAATTAAAGAATATAATTTATGTGGTAAAACTATATATTTACTCTGAAAATAATAGAATTTAAATTAAGAATTATTATTTAAAAGTATTCCATATATAAAAATTGGCGAGGTTAACATATTGGTAGCTTAATAGGAAATAGCCTCTTGTTCTTTGGTGGTGAGGTACTGAAAAAAAAAAATACTTTAACCAGTAACATAGACATAGTCTACTAATATAAAAGGGCGGCGAAGGATGAGAGCAATAGATATTAGTAAAATAATGTAAAGTAAGAAACTTATGTGAGTTGACCATAACCTGGTTCTGTCCCTGCGTATTGGTAAAAGAGAAACTGTAATTTAAAGTTGCTATCAAGGGAGGGGATAGAATAAGACTTTTGAATTCCTTTTTAAGTCCAAAGTCTTAATATTATTCTCGTATGCATGTAATTTTGCTAATGTTTTATATTTTGATTTATCCGTGTTTGTCTAATAAATGAAATAGAACAATTGTGGATACGCTTTATAAAAAGAACTGCCAATCATGTCTAAACAACTAACTAGTTGTGCAATACTTCATCAATTAGAGATCCTAGGTATGTGCTTCTTTTCTAACACTGAAACACTTAAGCCACGTATTTTACATTTTTTTTCTTTCAAAAATCGTGTTTGCTGAATCTAAAAGACATGGCCTGCGCCTGCTCTATAACTTGCTGATATGCCTTGTGTGCAAAAAAAAAAAAAAATATATATATATATATATATATATATGTGTGTGTGTGGGGGGGGGGGGGGGGGTTTGATAAGAAAAAAGTGTCACTGGATATTTTAGAGGAAAAAATAAATAAAATGAAATAAACATGTGGATATTATATAAAATTAATCTTGTGTGGTTAGATTCATTGTAATGGTCTTATATTAACAATAACTTTATTTTTTCTAAGAGAGAATAGCTTTAGTACTTTCGAATATATCGTAATGTTCTAGTTTAGAGCATCTACTCATTATTAATAGATACTAAATGTTAATTAATGCTCTTAAAAAGTACTAGTTAGAAAACTCAATTTAGTAAGATTTGTATAGTTAAAAACTTAAATTATAATATAGTCTCTTATAATTTTTACATTGAATATTTTTTTTAGTTCTTTAATAACCAGTGTTAGCAAGAGCTCCCCAAAACTAATTATATTCTACTAGGATCAAACATATGTCCTCCCTCAGAAGCTGAGTGAGTGTTAACAACTAAATCGCATAATTAATCTAACATTGATTGACCAAATAGCTAGCCGATCAAATACTAATTTAATAATTACATAATCAATTAATTATTACCTAAATATAAAATCAATAATTAATGGACGTCAAATATAATCTATGAAAAAAAAAGAAAATTAATACATATAAAAAATTATAAAATTTATGCAATCAATAATTAAATAACTTATAATTTATATTCATTTATTTATGATAACAAAATTTATATTTAATTTAAATTAAACTCTTTTGTTAAGGTAAGATGTATATCAGTAAAGTAGAGATAATCCTAACTACTATACCCATGAATCAACGAATGTACACTTGTAAAATGTAAGATACAACAAATAATGCTTGACACAAGTGATAATAAGTTATGTCTTTTAATCAAGTGATTCAAAGTCTAAATCCTAATTAATTCTTGAATATGGAATAGATTGTGTTGGCAGAAAAATTCGACATAAAAAACTAAGTATTAATACCATGATCAATAAAATAATTCTTACACACTTCTTTTTTATCTTTTATTTTCAGCTAACAGTAATTGGGAGATTTCTAATTTTTCAGCTAACTTGGTACTAATGATTTGTGAAAATCTATTTATATGATATGTTAATGGATACCAATAAGTTGTGGTTCTATGTAATATTGGACCTGATCTCTTAAGAAAGGTCTCAAATTCAAATCTTATAGATGGAGAAAATATAATTAGGAGGAAATAACCCTATTAAAGATAATTAGTTAGGTTCTTTGATGAATATTAATTATCCGCAAAATTGATGAATAATTTATATCAATAATATGATAACAAAAAAAAAATTATGTTAGTGGATATACACTTATAGATTTTAGAAAGTTTTTTTGTTGCCCCCAATAATTTGGGGGCTTTTGATAGCGTTAATTTCTAACCTATTAGATTACATCTCATCTCATTATTTATTTTTTCAAATTAGTCCATGATTATTATTTTTTAAAATTTTAAAATTGTAAACTTTTTAAATTAGAAAATATGATTAAAAATAACTTTAGAAGTCTCAACTTTTAGATTTTAATGTGTTATAACTTTTTTAACTCAATATTTCTTACCACGAACTTTTCTATTGATATTTTGTTTAATTAATAATAAAAAGTTTGTGGTGATAAATTCAACTGCACTCCCTGCAGTTTTTTTATCACAGCAGGAGATCCCTTTCCGGTCCCTCACATTTTTCTATCTGCTTTTGGAAATAGTTGCTTATGATTAGGAAATATACACCTTAAGAAATTAGAGAAGATCAGGAACACCAAAATCCTTTGAATTAGAAAAAGGTCCAAAGAAAATAGGTAAATAAAGCAGCACACAGATGCAAAAAGCTATCCAATCTATTGCAGCAAACATGAGCAGAACTCCAAAGAGGGGCGATAAAGCAATTATAGAATTAAATGTATAAGAAAAAAGACACCTACAAATATAAGGAAGTCATATCCAATTTATATGATCTTGATCAATAGCTGGATATACAATTTCAACAGGGAAATGTTTAACAGAGCTCTTGTCCAGTTTGTAAATTGCTTATCAGAAGAAAAAATTAGCAACCCAATAAAATCATCAATACCAAATAAATGAGACTTAACTTTGAAAGGAAGAAGAGAAAAATATGCTTATTGTTAGATCAAAGTACACTGAAAATTATTAATCAAACAATGACATTGTTAGATAAAAATCAATTCCAAATTCGAAAAAAAGAGAGAAAGGAATACTAAACAAGGCTCTTACTTCTACTGTAAAAGGTCAACGGAATGGATAGAAAGATCGTAGAAGAGCTCCAAGTTGTTGAAGATCTCTATCATGCAATCCTTTTTAAAAGAATAAGAATGAAATATTTGTACCCAATACATTATGTAAATTACATGAAATATGAATAAAACATGCCACTGTTAGATCAAATAATGAAAATGTTTAAATCATTATATATTTGAGTGGCAAAACATATCCCATCAAATGCTGATAACATAACTGGTCAGAGAAGCAGGATCAAAGCTTACAAAAAGTTTTATAAAATCTGGCACGTCTAACTCAAATAGAATACCATATTATATACCATGATTATGTGCTTTATCGATAAGCATAATAATCATAAAAGAAGATAAAATGATTAGAGTTCCATAATGCAGATGTTTGAGGCAAAATACTATATCTCGACTAATGGACACATAAAAGAAGAAGAATAAGTAATAGAACTCTACATCAAATAAACAGTAACAGAAGTTTGAGTAAAAACTTTATAATCATGGATTGGTACCAGCAAATGATCTGTTGGAAGACTCGTTATATAAATCCAATACATTATATGCTTAGCTTATTTTTAAGTTAACCTCATTGTTAGATGATTGAACTGCCGGTACAGTTTAGAACATACAATCAAAATGATATGCTACTCATATGTAGTTTTTAGGATAAAATAATTAAGAAATTAAGTATAAAATATCAAATAAAGGATTAAAATAGATATAAATTATTTTATCACTAATTATTGTTATTTTGATGTTTAGGAACAAGAAAAGGAAGAAAAGAAGTAAAATAAAGAGCGAACCAATTCTGGACCCGCGCCAGTCGCGCTAGAACCACGCGGGTAGCGCCAGCAATTCTGGAAGTCCACGCGAATCGCGCCACAGCCCGCGCCAGTCGCGCGGACGGGATTTACGAATTTGCTTTTAAATAATATAAAACTGATGGGTTTTTAGGGTTTTATAACCTATGTATAAATAGGACATTAGTAGGACGTATTAGACAACCAATAAAAGTCAAGAAACATGATGAAAACAGAGGAAAACATAAAAAGGAGACATTGAAGAAAATCAAGAACGGAGGAAGATCAAGAAGAAAACCAAGATTTAGGGGTTTGATTACTCTTCTTCCTTGTATTCTTTCTCATCTACCTTGTCATTATTGTATTGAGGCATAATCATTCTGGATAATTCCTCTTTGATTGTGGTTAGGCCATAAGCCAATGTGAATTCTTGTGTGAATTGAATTGATATTAATGAAGTTTATTATAATTGTTTCACTTTATCTTGTTCTTTAATTCTGGTTGTCATTGATAGACTTGATCAATCTATTAGGGGTTATAAGGGCTAGAATTCACAATAGGGATATTGGGGTTTTAGTTTCTGAAAGCGGTAAAGTGACAGTATCGACATTACCTAGGGATAGGGATGAAGGATTGCAAAGCATAATATGTCAGCTTAAAGCTTAATCTAAAAAGGGATTGCTAAGGGATTATGATTAAAGGGTTAAAATGACCAAGGAAGCAGGGTTTAACTAATTATATAAGACATATCTTTGAGCAATTATAGTAAGTGAAATTAATTATCAACTCAATTACATAACTAAGGATTAGTGATTATTGTGCTTTAACCACAATTCTTCTCATTACTGAATAGTTTTTAATTTCATATTGTATTATAATTTCTTAAATCTAATTTAGTTTTTATAATAATTTCCAAATTCAAATTACAACATAAACACAAATTACTTTATTTTTATTCCTTCCAATTTAAAGATAATAATTACGAATAAGTTAATACCTCAATCTTCGTGGAAACGATACTTTCTTATTACTTTATTACTTATATTATCGGTACACTTACCAATTACGCAACACAAAACAACACCTTTAACTCTTTAAGTGAATTATCTTTGAAAAACAGTTTTTTTTATTATAAAAAAGTATGAAAACCATACCTTTTTTAGGACCAAATGGCAGCACTGATACAAATGAAAGGAGAAATTTTAATAAGATAAAATAACAATAGAGAGATACAACAAACTTTTTGAACAGAGCATCAAAACCATAAACTTACCCTTCATATCTGAAATTTTAATTAGAAAAAAAAATAAAATAAAAAAATCAACGCCATACCTTTTCAGGAGTAAATAACACAACTGTTACAAATGAAAGGAGAAATTTTATTCACATAAAGGGACAGTGATAAGATAAAAAGAATAGGCTGTAGAGAAATTTTCCCCACAAAATAAGTCAATCATACCTCTTGCTTCACATTTTGAATTGCACCAAAAGACTATTTATCTCAAAGGAGGCTTAGTAAAATTTTGGAAAGTCTACAAATTTAAGAAGACTCATTCTCAAATACTTATATCTACAGCTGTTGTGACAATAGGTGGTAATACAATTTGTTCGTTAGTAGATAAAATGATTTCCTTTATTTCTGAATCTCAAATAATTTGATTTTTATCAAAAATTCTAATAATTGATATGTTTCTACAAATAATTAAAATTTGGTTTCTTGATCTATATCTTCATTTTTTGAAAACTTAAAAAGCCCTTATGGTAAGTTTTGATCAATGAATCTACGTAGAAGAAAACAAGACATTTAAAAGAACATGTGCCTAGTAGGCTCGATGTCAGAGTGGCACCCATCACAAACACATTCCTTGGGACAAAATTCCTCTCTTAAACAAATTAACCTTTGTTGAGTTCAAGTGTGTAGGTGATTGCTTACGTCGTCAACAACCTTTCAAGGAATACAATCCTGAATAGCTTGCCACACAAAAAACTGAAACCTTTAACGGAATTGTTTTATTCCACACCAGTTTCCAAGGTAAATGATCAACCATATCTCCCTTCTCCATGATACATTTATGAGCTGATTTTACTGTATACTTACCTAAGGCATCGTGTCTCCATCTGTCCTCGAATCAAATTATTCAGATTCACAGCTGCAAGGAAATTCTGAAATAATTACTTTTCCCAGAGAAAGAAAAGGCTTTATATATACCCGTCCATCTCCATATCCAGACCTTTTTAAAAAACAAATAAATGGTTTAAATATGTTTTTTATTACTGAAATTTTGCGTTTGATCTTGCAACTACTCTTTGATATTTGAAATTTCTATTAAATCTTTGCCGTTAATTAAGTGATGACATATTTATTAAATATTATTTGATAACACGATTTGCGAAAGTTAAAAAATCGCCGGTATTTGCTTTAAACATTGAGAACCATCTTCCGAGTCATCCATCTACCTTCTTTTTCCTTCAACCTTCATCATCCAAAATAGATCATAATTCTGGGAAACATTTCTCTTCCCATTCTTGTTGGTTTTTATTTTGAAATTACAAAATATCTGGAAACTAACCACTACCCACATCTCCTATTTTTTGGTTAACTTTTAGCACACTGTAACTAACCCTTTGATGACAAGGGGTCTATAAATAAGTGTGTCTACAGCCTTTTTGGGTCCCTGAACTCATTCTATATACATCAGCATATACACCATCTAGTGCTTTAAAATTAGAGTTTAGAAGACTCAAAAGAGATCTTCAGTGCAATCCAAAGACTCAAAACCGTGAGCAATGGCGGGAGGTATTTATGATCTTAATTTTTCCGTACTTAATCTAATTGTTTATGTTGTTTATATATAAGCATGATTAGATTATTCAGTTTTTCTTACATTTGGTATAAGAGCCTTAATTTATTGTCTCTGCCTTGCTTTTGTTTGACACCCATATATGTGAAATATTATTTTATTAAAATATGAGTATTTTATGTGAATGTTTTAATTATTAAGAAGCTTTGGAATAATATGAAAATTGATTTTCTAAGCTTTATGTAAATTAAAACATGGATTTCGGTGTTGAAAAAGGTTGAAAAACCATTGGGTTTTAATTCGGGTCTGTGGGTCGCAATTGGGTCCAAGTGACCCAGCTCAAAGTTGAAGATGATGAACAATAATTAAAAAAAAAACATTTTTGTACTCACTATTTCTGCATTTTATACATTTCATGCATTCCTGTTTAATTTGGACATTTGTAGAATTTTGATTTGTTTTATGCATGAATATATTATGGAAGAGTTTATTCTATGCATATATATTAAATCAAGTGCATAATATTATGTTTCAATTATGCAATTGTATATGGGAATTTTATTCATCATTATATTATATCTTGATCTTGAAGTGCATAATATGATTTATTCTCATATAATTAAATTTTATCTCTAAGTGATCTTTATAATTTTAATTAATTATAGATTAGTCACAATATCTATAATTTAATTTAAATTATATATTAAGTTGTTTAAAGATCATATAAGGAATTAAGCATAATATTGTAATTTATTGTTACTATTCCTATTTTTATTTTATTTATTATTTTTATTTTGATTTGTGTAATGGTTGTGATACCTATAAAGTATTTTGCCAATCGAACTAATGACAATTTTGTGATATTTGTTCACATGACCTATTGTTATTCTGTCATTACATGTATTAATTTATGTTTTCGTATACATGTAATATTAAGTTGATTAATCTAAATGATTGATTATTTAATTTTATTGTTTATGGTTAATTACAATAAAATTAATTTTGGAAATTGAAGAATATTTCATGATCTTTATAATTTAATTGATTAAAGTTTAGCCGCAGCAACTTTAATTATTTAAATTATATATTAAGAGTCTCTAGATCACATAAGGTAAATAATATTAATTGTAATTAGTCATATATAATATAATAGATATTATCCCACAGGAATTTCTATTATAGTTTAATATGATTAATTAGGATAAAATATTAAATTATATTTCTTGACTTGCCCACAGGAATCAGGAAACATAACTAAATAGTTTTATCATGATTTTATATGAATTTAATTGAA
>PYAF01005062.1:1571-13562 GCA_007407185.1 Glycine tomentella | reverse complement strand
TAAATAATATTAATTGTAATTAGTCATATATAATATAATAGATATTATCCCACAGGAATTTCTATTATAGTTTAATATGATTAATTAGGATAAAATATTAAATTATATTTCTTGACTTGCCCACAGGAATCAGGAAACATAACTAAATAGTTTTATCATGATTTTATATGAATTTAATTGAATTAAAATTTTAGCCCACGAGCAAATTTTATGTCGCTAAATTTATAATTAATTTTGAGCATGACTTACATTGGTAAATCATGATACATTATTATTTTATTTTGTTTCAAATCTTAATTATAAGCATATAATTTTGGAGTCATTCAACCTATTAACTCTATTGAAGTTCATGAACTGAAAGGGGACAATTACCCAATTTGGAAGGAGAGAATTCTCCTGAATTTAGGATATATGGACATTGTTGAAACTATCAGAAAACCTGAACTACCAGTTATTACTGAGAATAGTGAACCAGATGAGATGGATCGCTTTGAATGGGAAAGATCCAACCGTCTGTGTGTCATGTTCATTAAAACAAAGATCTCTGCTGGTATTAGGGGCTCAGTGGAAAAGCACAACAATGCCAAAGTGCTCTTGAAGTCTATTGATGAGCAAATTGAGACTTCAGGAAAAGCATTGGCTAGTACTCTAATCATGAGATTTTCATCAATGAAATTTACTGCTTTAAGGGGTGTGCGTGAGCACATTATGCAGATGAGGGACATTGCGGCCAAATTGAAAACTTTGGAGGTGGATATGTCTGACATTTTTCTTGTACATTTTATATTGAACACTCTCCTAGCACCATATGGGTCCATTTAAAATATCCTATAACATGCATAAGGACAAATGGTCTATTAAAAAGCTCATGACCATGTGTGTTCAAGAGGAAGGAAGGTTGCAATTAGAACAAGGAGAGAGTTCTCTGTTGACAATTGAGAAAAATGACAAGAAGATAAAATATAAGAACAAGGGAATTGGTAAAATACCATCCCAGACTGGAATTAAGAAGGAATCATCTAGGTGTTTTTTCTGTAAAAAGAAATGCCACATGAAGAAAGAATGTTCTAAGTTCAAACTATGGTTTGAAAAGAAAGGTATATCTACCTATTTAGTTTGTTATGAATCTAATATGATTAATCATAACACATGGTGGATTGATTTGCAATATGGTCTTTTCTATATTAATTTGCAAAATGATACCACTTACAATGCTATGCAAGTTAATGTTGGCAGAAAACGATGTATTGTGAATGAAGATTCCTCTATGTTGTGGCATCGGAGATTAGGACATATCTCCATTCAGAGAATTCAGAGATTGGTACATGATGGAGTACTTAGTACTCTAGATTTTACTGATTTTGAGACTTGTGTAAACTGCATAAAGGGAAAGCAGACTAACAAGTCAAAGAAAGGTGCCAAGAGGAGTACTGAACTATTAGAAATCATACATACAGATATTTGTTGTCCAGACATGGACACATATGGTCAAAAATACTTCATCTCTTTTATAGATGATTATTCGCGATACATGTATCTCTACATGCTTAATAATAAATACGAAGCATTAGATGCCTTTAAGGTATTTAAATTGGAAGTAGAGAAACAATGTGGTAAGCAAATTAAGATCGTGAGATCAAATAGAGGTGGAGAATATTATGATAGATACACTGAAGATGGGCAAGCGCTTGGTCCATTTGCGAAGTTTCTTTAAGAGCATGGGATAGTTGCCCATTACACCATGCCTGGTTCTCCAGATCAAAATGGTGTAGTAGAAAGGAGAAATCGAACATTACTGGATATGGTGCGAAGTATGCTTAGCAGCTCCAAGCTTCCTAAGTCATTGTGGGTTGAAGCACTGAAGATGGCAGTGTACATACTAAACCGAGTTCCAACTAAGGTTGTCCCAAAAACGCCATTTGAGTTATTTAAAGGTTGGAAATCGAGTTTGAGACATGTACGCGTTTGGGGATGCCCGTCTGAGGTTAGAATTTATAACGCACAAAAAAAGAAGCTTAACCCAAAGACCATTAGTGGGTATTTCATTGGATATGCTGAAAGGTTTAAGGGATACAGATTTTATTGTTCATCTCATACTACAAGAATTGTGGAATCAAGAAATGCCAAATTTCTTGAAAATGACTTAATTAGTGGGAGCGATCAATCTGGGAACCTTGTTCCTGAGAAAGATCATACGGATGCTCAACCATCCACTTCAAGCATGAGATTGGTTGTTAATTGTTCACAACACCCTTTCAGTTCCAATGAGTGTTATGCAACCAATCATTGAGAATCCACAATCTTTTGCTGATATTAATCCAGTAGATCAAGTTGTTAACGAGGAACAAGAAATTGTTGATCAACCAATTGAGCAACAAATTCATCAAGATAATCGTGATATAACATTAAGGAAATCTACTAGAATAAGGAAATCAGGGATACCTAGTGATTATGTTGTGTATCTTTAAGAATCTGACTATAACATAGGAGCCACAAATGACCCTGAAACATTTTCACAAGCCATGAGTTCTAAGGAATCAAACTTGTGGTATGATGCTGTGAAAGATGAGATGAATTCTATGGCATCTAATGGAGTCTGGAATCTTGTTCAGTTGCCTGATGGTGCAAAGGCCATTGGTTGTGAATGGGTCTTTAAAACTAAGAAAGACTCGTTAGGTAACATTGAGAGATATAAAGCAAGACTTGTAGCCAAAGATTTAATCAAAAGGAAGGTATCGATTATAAGGAGACATTTTCTCCTGTGTCGAAGAAAGATTCTCTTCGTATCATCCTAGCATTGGTTGCACATTTTGACTTAGAGTTGCAACAAATGAATGTGAAAACAACCCTTCTCAATGGAAATCTAGAGGAAGAGGTTTATATGAAACAACTAGAAGGATTTTCCTCTAACAATAGTGAGCAATTGGTGTGTAAGCTTAAGAAATCTATATATGAGTTGAAACAAGCCTCCCGTCAACGGTATTTGAAGTTTTATGATGTTATTTCCTCATTTGGTTTTGTGGAAAATATTATGGATCAATGTATATACCAGAAGGTTAGTGGGAGCAAAATCTATTTTCTTATTCTCTATGTGGATGACATTTTGTGATCTTTATAATTTAATTGATTAAAGTCTAGCCACAACAACTTTAATTATTTAAATTATATATTAAGACTCTTTAGATCACATAAGAAAGTGATGAGATACTTTCAAGGGACTAAAGATTATATGCTTATGTATAGACGGACTGACAATTTGGAAGTAATTGACTACTCTGATTCAGATTACGTTGATTGCATTGATTCGAGAAAATCCACTTCAGGATATATATTTATGCTAGCCAGCGGAGCTGTCTCTTGGAAAAGTGTCAAGCAGACTTTGACTGCTACTTCCACTATAGAGGCTCAGTTCGTTTATTGTTTTGAGTCTATCTTACATGGTGTATGGATAAAGAGTTTCATTTTTGGGCTTAGAGTTATGGATTCTATTTCTAAGTCATTAAAGAAATACTATGCTAATTCAGATGTTGTTTATATGGCTATGGCTAAGAATAACAAAAGTTGTAGTCAAAGCAAGGACATCGACATTAAGTATCTAGCCATACGAGAACGTGCTAAAGATAATACAATGATTATTGAGCACATTAACACTCACTACTAAAAATACTGCTTTTAACATCGCTACTTTAACATCGGTTATCTGAAAAACCGATGTTAAATAAAACGCGGTGGCAATTTCGTAATTAACATGATCAATTTAACATCGGTTTTCATAAAAATACCCAAAACCGATGTTAACCATTAGATATTAACATCGGTTTTTAAGTTTTTACAGAAAAACCGATGTTAAAGTTAAGTATTTAACATCGGTTTTCAAATTTTTTAACAAAACCGATGTTGTTGTGAAGTAGTTAACATTGGTTTTGAAGTTTTTTAAGAAAACCGATGTTAATGTGAAGTAGTTAACATCGGTTTTTAGGTTTTATAATGAAATCGATGTTAAGGTGTAGTGGTTAACATCGGTTTTTTAATGATAACTGATGTTGTGTTCTTTGTTAAAATACCCCGAATCAAATACCACCTTTGTCGCGCGCTTAAGTTTTCCCTCCTCCCTAACCTAAGCTTTTACAGTGGCCACCACCTCCCTCCTCATCCTTCAACTCTCCATATCATCCGAAGCATTCGTTAACCTCGCGACCTCATCCCAGGCTTTCAGTGTCACCGATCACATTGACGGCAGTCGCAGGGCTCAGGTACTTGCCCTAACCTCAGCTTTTATAGTCTTTTGGTCTGCGTTCTGTTTGAGGTACTATGGGAACTCACATTTCGAACTAATAAGTGGTTGGTATTTGGTTTGTATGTTACCGCCATGGATTTGCAAAGTAGGAGGCGTCATTTGCTTGAGACCGTGGTTCGCATTGTTGGTGTTAGCTTTCACAGGTACTTGACTTTATTCCATGCTTGTTGGTGTTGGTTATTCATGTCAAAGAGACAATGGGTATCTGTTTTGGTTTGTTTTGACTATAGCATGATTGCTGGATTGTTTTGGTTTCTGTTTTGGTTTGTTTTGACTATAGCATGATTGCTGGTTTGTTTTGGTTTGTTTTGACTATAGCATTATTTGATGTTTAATTTATTGTCACTGTTATTATACTAAATGAAGTTTGAATGGCTGGTTAAGAAAATTAGGACACTTAGTGGCTGATTAAGTAAACTTGTGATGCTATTTTTTGTCCTTGTTAAGAATAGTTGTTAAGTATTTATGTTGGGAATAATTGGGAGCTATGTTAGGCTGATGATGTTGGGTATAACATAAGTAACTCTCCTTTCACAAAGGATTTATCCTTTCACATGAAATTTGGCTAGGGGTAACCCCTTATAACTCACAGGTTTGGGTTCTCTCAAAAGGAAGTGGAAGAATCCTTTGAAACAAGTGCTTGTGGTGGTAACGCCATCAAGGTCATGTTCAATCTTTAGATACTGGACTGCGACTTTACAAACTGTCTCATGTTGAAAAAAGTATGTAATTTAAATGTTCATGCTCGTGTTAAATACCAATGTATTGATAACTTGGGTTATGAATAAAGTGGTTTCAAGGAGGACTTGTAAAACATGTGAATGGTAACTGCAGCATCTACAGATTCAGTTATGAGGTGAAACTTTCTTAATATGTAAATGAGCAAACCCTCAAATTTGTCTAAAATTTGACCATATAACAGTCCCTGCATAAATCAAAAGTTAGTATGCATGGCTTAGCCTAAGGCATTCTAATGGATTGGTACACCATTTGTTAAAGCTAATGCCTAAACTCCTCCCCTCCCTTGTACATGAACCAAGTCAATGACCACTCCAATATTTTAGATGCCTTCTTAATATGTAAATGAGTAAACCCTCAAGTTCTTGTTTGATTTCTTGGGTCTTCACCATGTGCTGCAATTCATTGCTTGTCCTTTCTTTGAAGACTGCTGCAGAATTCTCCATTTCTTTGAACACTGAACAAGATCAAAGTCCTAATACTTAGCCTAGTTCCTTCCCACTCATCATCATCCTTGTAAACTCATTCAAGTGAATAAAACCATCTATATTTCCATCCACTCCTTTGAACATTTTTTTACAGACACTAAGGCTGCAACTCTCTCCTAAAGAAAAAGTAGTAGAATCTGAATAAAGACACATCTTTATGCAGAGATACTTTATCCATTTAAATCAGGCCTGAAATAGTTTATCCATTTCAATATCCGTACCACATTGCACAGTGTTGGCCCTCTCTTTAGTGTTACCAACATCAAATCTGAAGTGATCTGATCCTTATCATTATATAAATATATATGGTAATTTATTCGCAGTAATGTTGATATTGTGATCATGTTCTTTGCAGGTTTACAAAAAGATTCTCTGAGACTTCTTTCAGGATTATATTCATTGAGACACCACATCTCTTCCCTGCGTAAGAACAAAGACATTTTATTATAAAATATTCACTACATTGACTAACTTTCTACTTTTAATGCTTGTATTTTGGTTTGGCTCAGTGGCTTGATAGGTTCCCATTGTTTGCTTCTCATTCCCATATTTTTATTTGGCGCAGCCCTCTCAGGTACTATGATTTTAATTTGACAAACTGTATTTTATTCAATGTATGAACTTCTGATTAATTGTCTATTGCAAGAGTAGTATTGAAAGGTATTATTGTGTATGCACCATTATTGTGTATGCACCAATCAATGCAATAGGGTAGATGAACCTCACAAATTTTACAGTATCCCACTTTTGGTGGTTTTAGTCTGTTGCTGCAAAATCAGAACTCACATATTCTACTTGGGTGTAAATATTAGAATCTGCAGGGGCATTTGGATGATCATTTGTTTCTACAGTAGGATTTTTAATCTCATGATATTGTTTGCCTTCCAATAGTTGTGGCTGTGAGGCTAACACTTGCTGTTAGGGATCCATTGGTTTAGAAACCAAACTGAACACACTACTCTCACTACCACCACGAGTTGCTTGCAATCACACACACACAGACACACCATTTTTTCTTCAATACTCTGCAAGTCAACACAGACACACACATACACACCATTTTTTGTGAAGACAAACCATTTATTCCTATAATGATCTGATCTGGTCCTTATGATTATTGTGTATGCACCAATGAATGTATGAACTTGTGATTGGCTTCTATATGAGTTAATCAATTATAGTGGCATTCAGTAATAGCATTCATTCCCTGTATGTAGTTGTCCGTTGCCTCTGTATACCATCATCATCATATTCCTTGCTGGACATTAGCATTCACCATCATCTCAGGTACTTACGAATGGCTTGCATATTTTTTTATGTTCTTTATGTAAATTGTTTTATGCCATTAATGACTATGTCTATAGACAAATAATGTTCATTATGAGTGAACCGTAGTTTCCCGTTTGAGATTCATTACAATGATTCTTCCGGACAGTTTGGATTAGTCATTGTATTGAATCTTGAATTGTCCGTTTGGACAGTTTGGGAGGGTTTATATTTTTTTAGTATATTCACATTTATACGTTGTAATTGTTGTCTTATATATGATAAAATTTCGGTACAATGCATTTCACTTTGTTCTCCGGGTGCATACTTGACTATGGTGGAACTAATGTCACCGCTTTCATTTCGTGTACTTGGAGACCAAAGTGAAATGCTGCCAAAATTTCGTCATATTTAGGATAACGACTCAACGTATAGATATGAATATACTTTAAAAATATGTCTTCCTGAATGGGATAGGGCCACACCTTGAATGAAAAAAGTGAGGTTTTCATGCATGGATGAACTTTGTCACTATCTCAGAGTTGGTAACCACATGGATCGATCTTGGATGAATGCAAGTCGCATCACGGTTGAGTACGAAGAAGGAGTTCAAAATTTCTTACAATTTGCCTCCGAAAGAGGTCGACCCGATGGGGATGAAAAATATTTCTGCCCCTGTATCATTTGTTTGAATGGTAGACGGCAAACACTAGAAGACATACGGGAGCATCTTTTGTGCGATGGGATTAAGAAGACTTATACGACATGGATATGGCATGGTTAGTTGACAGACACGCAAAGGCTCTCGCATGCTGAACGAGTTGATGTTGACATTGGTGATCGACTAGAGGATATGATTCGTGATCTGGGACATGAGTCTTTTCAGCAAGCACATGCCCCTATGTATGATACGTTGGAGAGTAATTCGAAGAAGCCCTTGTATCCCGGGTGCAAGGAGTCATTGACACTGTTGTCTGCGATGTTAAATCCTGTGAATGTCAAGGCCAAATATGGGTGGAGTGACAGAAGCTTCAGTTCACTGTTTGAGGTAGTTAAGAACATGCTTCCAGAGGAAAACACGTTGCCATGCAGTTACTATAAGGCGAAGAAGATACTTTGTCCGATGAGTATGAAGTATAAGAAAATCCATGCCTGTCCTAATGACTGGATATTGTACCGAAATGAATTTGAACAAATGCATAAATGCCCCACGTGTGGGGTATCACGATACAAAGTGAAGGACGTTGACGAATGTGGCAGTGATGATAGTTCAACGAAAGGCCCTCCCGCGAAGGTGTTGTGGTATCTTCCTATCATTCCAAGGTTTAAGCGTCTGTTTGCTAATAAAGATGACGCAAAAGACCTTACATCGCATGCAGAGGGAAGAAACTCTGATGGGATGCTCCGACATCGGGCAGATTCAGTTCAGTGGAAAAAGGTTGATCGTTTGTATCCGGAGTTTGGCAAAGAGCCTAGAAATCTAAGGCTTGCACTTGCAAGTGATGGAATGAATCCGTACGGCAGTTTAAGTACTCAGCACAGTTCTGTCAGTGTCTACGCCGAGTTAAAGTGCCACAAGGATACTCTTCAAATATTAAGAGCCTTGTACAGATGACGGATTTAAAACTAGTTGGATTGAAGTCTCACGATTGCCACGTCTTGATGCAACAACTGTTAGCCATGGCGATTCGAGACATTTTACCTAACAAAGTCAGGCATGCTATCATTCGCCTGTGCTTTTTCTTCAATGCCATTTGTTCGAAAGTCGTGGATCCTGTAAAGTTAGATGACTTGGAAGAAGAGGCGGCAATTATCTTATGTCAGTTGGAGATGTACTTTTCTCCCTCATTTTTTGACATAATGGTTCACTTACTTGTTCATCTGGTAAGGGAAATTAAAATATGTGGACCAGTTTATTTACGTTGGATGTACCCGATCGAGTGATACATGAAGGTCTTGAAAGGGTATACAAAAAACCTACACCGTCCTGAAGCATCCATAGTTGAAAGGTATATTGCAGAAGAAGCGGTTGAATTTTGTTTAGAATACCTGCAGAAAGCAAAACCTATTGGTCTTCCTGAGTTGCGACATGAGGACAGAGTGGGAGGAAAGGGTACACGAGGACTACATGTTATAACGCCTACGTTACAGGAATTGAATTAAGCGCATTTGTATGTCCTGAATAACAGTAATGAAGTGTTGCCGTATATTGTTCGTCATGAAGCACTACTTCAGGAAAGTAATCCAAGAATGACGAAGAATAGGCTGTTGAAAGAGCATAACAAGACTTTCTTAAATTGGTTTAAATATGCAATATTTAGTGATGAATCTGCATCTGAAACGCTGAGAAAGTTAGCAGATGGCCCAAAAAGAAATGTGAGAAGTTGGCAAGGGTACGATATCAACAACTACTCCTTCTATACCAAACAACAAGATGAAAAGTCTACCATGCAGAACAGTGGGGTTAGCCTAAGAGTTGAGTCACAACATTTTGCTACTGTCCATGACAACAATCCACGTTTGGCGTGCTTGCCTTACTTTGGAGCCATTAATGACATATGGGAGCTTAATTATGTTAGTTTCTCCGTCTGTGTATTCAAATGCATGTGGGTTGATGTCAACAGTGGTGTGCGAACCGAGGAATTAGGATTTACTTTGGTAGATCTTAACAAGCTAGCTTATCAAGCTGAACCTTTCATCATGGCAGAACAAGCTAAACAGGTCTTTTATGTACAAGATCCGTGTGACGAAAGGTGGTCAGTGGTCCTGAATGGAAAAACCATTGGTATTAATGTTGACGACGAGGACTCAATCCCCGATACAAGTGTGACACATTTCTCGACACAAACACCTAATGTCAACAGAGAAGACGAGGTTGACGATATGCATGCAAATCATAATGAACATGATGAAGGAGAATTAATTAACATCAGCTAATGTAATTTTTTGTGCTTAGCTATTTTGGACTTGTACATACTATTTGTTATGTAACATAACTTGACACTTAACTTTACTTATCTGTGTTCTTGTTTTTTTCAGGATCATGACCACACCACCCAGCTCCCCTCTTCGTGCTGATACACCACATCCTCCTCATGAGGCAGCAGCCGCTCAGGTTGAGACAGCAGCGGCTCAGGCTAAGACAGCACCTCCGGTTGACTCAGGACCTCCACCATCTACAGGGAAGAAGACGAGGAAAGCAACACGGCTGAGGTCACTGGCTACTAGACCTCCTGGTGCGGAGAGGCCTGTTGTCCATGTTGATCCTAGCACAGGGAAGGCTGATGGTCCTCAAGCTAAGAGATTGAGGACATATCTTGGGGTCGTGGCAAGAGACAAGGTAGATATCACCCTTCCTAATTGGAAGGAAGTGCCTTAAGTGCAGAAGGAATTGATTTGGGAGGACATTCAGGTATGACAATTTAAATCATTACACAAGTAAAATGTTATTCAACTAAGTTGAAAACTAACTTCGTTCTAATGCAGGCTGAATTTGATATACCTGAAGCCTCAGACGAAAGGACAAAGAAGAAGATACTGCAGACAGTTGGCGAGCGTTGGAGGCAGTTTAAATCCGACTTGACTAGGAAATGGGTCCTTGCAGAAGGGAACGCGGATGTTGCCGACGCTGTATGCGAAAAATACGGCATCAGTCACGAACAGTGGACCCAATTCTGTCAGAGTAGGCGAGCAGCTTCCTGGGAGGTTAGTGGTCTTACCTTCTTTTTTTTGGCCAACAATAATAAAGATGGTTAGTGGTTTTACATAACCCTGTCTTTTTTCAATTATGTATTCATATAGTCTCTTATTTGCTAACTCTATGTGTCAACCTGTTACAGGATGTGAGAAAGAAGGCCCAGGCAATCCAGAGGCAAAACATCGCCCCTCATGTATTGTCACGCGAGGGTTATGAGTTACTCGAGAAGAGATTGATCGAGGAAAAACAAAAGAAGCAACTAGAGGGAGCAACTCGTGATGACAGCACGGAGACGATCATTCATCCTCCGTCCCACGTGCGACGACACGTGAAGTGGAAGCTGGCTCGCACAAAGAAAAGCGGTGACATGACTTTGGAGGCGGCACGCCAGATAGCTGAGAGGATTGTAAGTAAAACAAATGCAATGGCATAGACATTTAGTTATTTTTGGTATCACAACTAACAAATCAAAGGAACTACTTTACGAATTGCAGGATTCCCTGGAAGAGCAGTCCACCCAGGGTTCTTTTGTCGCCAGTGGTCGTCAGGATGTCCTGGCTGCTGCCATTGGACGACCGGAGCACCCTGGACGTGTCCGTGCTGCTGGAGTTGGTGTCACCATCACCCAGTACTTCGGACCGGCTCCATCATCCTCTCGGAAGTCGAGGTCTTCATCCATGGCGCCTGAGGACTTGGATCGCCTGAAAGACAACATCAGGGTCGAGTTGGAGCAGTCTATCACTGATCGACTTACATAGTCGATCACAGAGAGAGTTACCCAGTAGGTGATGATGAGCTTCAGCCAGCTGCAGTCCCACATCCAGTCTCAGGCAGCCATTCAGCCTCCGGAGATACAGTCATGTCCCCTTGGTGCCCGTGTCAGCACCAAGGGAAGCTGTGTCGATCCCTCGGGCAATGACCCTGACACGGGTGCATCTGACAGGCGTGGGTTGTATGTGGATGGCAATCCTCCCCGCCTTGTTGCCCTTGGCAGAGTTCATGAGGGATCGACGACTGTGCACAGCGTCCCTCTTGCAGCTGGTCAGGTAAAGGTGAGTATTGAGGAGGTTCGCGATGCAGACGCTCCCGTCCCTGTTCCCACTGACGAGGTTGTGTTAGTGGGGCAGGCACTTAACACTTTCCTTGCCTGGCCGACACATCTTGTACAGACAATAATGACCCAGGTTTTGTTATTTTTCCCTTATGTGTTCTACTTTAAGAATGATTTGTCACATATGAACTTAACATGATCGCTCACCCTTGGTTGTTAAATGTGTAGGATAAAGAAGAAGCCAAGGGACCGGCGAAACCTGTAGATAAGGCGGAACGTGCTTCTGATCCCTTGTACCTTCTAGCCCTGACCATCCCCGATCTTTTCCTCAGACCCTTCCAGGTGCCATGGGACCCGCTGATGTTCGGGGTAGTTAATGACAACTTCCCCTTGTACATCAAGCATGAGGATATTTCGGAGATCATCCATGGTGGTCAGTGTCTCAGCATCTCCG
>PYAF01005061.1:227482-267387 GCA_007407185.1 Glycine tomentella | reverse complement strand
TAAAAATATAGATAAAAATTGTTTAAAAAGACTAAAATTGCTGATAGAAAATTAACAAAGGAATTAAAATTATATAATTTTTTTAGAAACTATAATTTAGAATCGTTGAGGAACTAAAAACTTTATTTAATCTTAATATTTAATAAACTTATTAATCAACACTTTCAATATTATTGTTCACATAAATTTCATTTAAAGTGTAGTCTTGCTTGATTATGAAATTCATGCCTACAAGTAACACTAATATATATAGTAAATTATTACATTTTAATTTGATATATTGTTTTTATGTTATTTTTTGGAACATTTTTATGTTATTAATAATTACTAAAAATTTATGAATATACTATTTAAATGATTACCATAAAAATCAATAAATTTGAAAATACATAATTGAATACCATAAAAACTAGTTTAAATTCAGTAAATATATTTTTAAACATTTGATAAAATATTTTGATTGATATATTATTTTATTTAATTCAAAAAATATGGTGTGTGTATTTATTGAACCGGGTGTTCATTACCACCCTCTCTGCAATTTTCATGGTAGTTGTCTGCCACTCATCGGGTTTGTGTGGACACTAAGAACATTCCAAAAAATTTCTTCTAACGTTGTGTCGTATGGGTTTCCCTTCCCCACCACTTTCTCTTCCTTCCACCGTCAAACCCTAATCATCAACCCACTCCCTGTCACATTCACTCTCCATGTTCCGCCTCCGGTACGCTATCTTCTTCCTCCCTTTCCACACTTTTCCGCTTTTTTCGAACTTGATCACTTTCTTTTCTCTATTTTTTTCTATTTGTGTTTGGGTTTTTACTCCTTCCCTCTGGATATTTTTTTGCTTCTTTGCATTTGGTTTGAATAGGTGTTTGTTTCCTTTTTTAGTCTTGAGTGGGAGTACTGTGATTGTTTTAGGTTAAGCACGTGGTGTGTGTGTCTGGGTGGGTGGGTGTTTTACTTATTTACTTATTACTAATTTATTTTAAATTTGGGTAAATGGTGTGGGGAAGCTAGATTTAGAATGGTCTGTTAAAGTGTTTATTACGTTTTTTTTTTTTTTTCCGGCAAATTGATTGTTGGCTCTAGCATGGTATGGTAACTATTTAAAGTTTTAAACTTTTCGCGCAAAGGATCCTTATCTTTTTCTCTATTTCTAGCTTACAAAGGCTGAATTCTATTTATTGCTTCATATTACTTGCTGTAGCATGTGTTTGTTTGTTTGTTTATTATGTGCTGTTTGATATCAATCTAATGTGAACCACATGAAGCTCGTGTGAAGAATCTGTAATAGATGCTGCTAGGTTAATTGCAATCGGTTAAATTTGTTCTTATGTATTTATATTTGCACTGAAAGCATTCTCTACCCTTGTTTGCGCATAATTTATTTGTGAGGTGAAAAAGAAAAAAAGTTTCTAACTTGTATTTATGTTTTCAACTAGGGGATTGCTCCACAAAACATTCACTTGTTATGTGGTTCTGTCGTGCATCATATTCTGGCTTACTGGATATGGACTGTGCTCTTTGAATGGAATACAAAACCCACCAGATTATGTTGCTTGTGCATCTTTTGAAAGAAATTATGATTTGGGTTCTCCAGACGCCACTGTTAGTGACTCTAGTTTAGGCTATGGGTTTCCATCTTCCCATAACAGTTATGAAAATGTCTGTCCGAAAAGTCATTCGTTGTGCTTTCCATCAATGTTAACTGGACTTTCACATAAAGAGAAAATTATAAATGAAGCTTCTCTAGGAGAATCTGGCAGTCAATACAACAGTCCATTTTGTGCAGAGTTACCTCAAGATGGCAGGGAAACAAGTAACAAAAGCTGGTCATCTGAACATGGTGTGTTTAGGTTACTTAATGGAGGCGTTGTCTCATGTTCTTTGAACACCAGAGAGGAAGTGGATGCCATACCACCTTTTCAAACTGAGGTTGGTTGTAAAGATGATATTTCTTCTTGTGGAGGCTCTTCACTTAAGCAGAAGACAACATGTTTTTGGTCAACGGACTCTGAGGTTTCCAAATCAAATTCTTTTGATGGTTCTGTCTCACCCAATGTAAGGATTAGCCCTACTATACTGGACTGGGGACAAAAATACTTGTATTCTTCTTCAGCAGCTTTTTTAACTGTGACAAATACATGCAATGATAGCATATTAAACCTCTATGAGCCATTCAGCTCAGACTTACAGTTCTACCCTTGTAACTTCAGTGATGTTTCACTAAGACCTGGTGAATCAGCTTTAATTTGTTTTGTTTTCTTCCCTAAAAGTCTGGGCTTGTCATCAGCTAGCCTGATTTTGCAGACAAGTTCCGGTGGATTCATAGTAGAAGCTAAAGGATATGCTACCGAGTCTCCTTTTGGAATTCAGCCCTCATCAAGTGTGCAAATTTCTCCTGGTGGAAGGCTGAGCAAGAATTTTTCATTGTTCAATCCCTTTGATGAGACCCTTTATGTGAAAGAAATAACTGCCTGGATATCAATTTCTTCAGGGCATAATTCTGTTGAAACTGAAGCAATTTGTAGGATAAATGACTTTCAGGTTATTGATGCTTGGCTCTTCCCAACTATTAAGGATCGATTGGTTGTGAATAGTGGCCAATTTGGTTCACCAATTGTAGCAATCAGGCCGCATAGGAATTGGGATATTGCTCCACATGGCTCTGAAATTCTCATGGAGATGGATATTATGGTTGGATTTGAGGGAAAAATCTTTGGTGCATTTTGTTTGCATTTACTGAGGCCCTCACAAGAAACATCTGATACTATTATGGTTCCTATTGAAGCTGAAGTAGATAGTCATTCTGCTTATGATGCTGTTGGTATATTTATTTCAGCAACTCTTGAGGGTCTAGCCACATGTGATAGTGGTGAAATTGCTATAACTATCTCTCTTAGGAATGATGCCCCTTATGTTTCAGGTTTTGTTAAAGTCATAGAGGCTTCTGACACCGAGCTTTTCCGTATTAAGTTCAAAGAAGGTTTACTGCTTTTCCCTGGTACAGTGACTCAAGTTGGCATTATTTACTGTAGTCACCTGCACTTGGATTTACATGACTTTGCACCTGAATTCTCCAACTTGCGAGAGAACTGCAAACTGCTGATTCTTACTAATGACTCAACTAGTCCCTTGATTGAGATTCCATGTGAGGACATTTTATATATTTGTTTTGAACATCATAGGAAAAGGCATTCATCTGATCAAGTAGAAGGCAAGTCCAAACATACCCAATTTGACAATAGGAGAACAGGGTATATGGGCAGAAGCATGCAATTGCGGCCAAATGTCAAGGTAAGTTGATTCAGTTCTCGCTGTCTGTATTCTGTTTGAACACAGGTTGATGCACTGTTTTTAATAAATAACTCAAAATTGAGACTACTAACTACTGAGTAATGAATATTGTTTATTTATTTATTTATTCAATGGGACATTTCAACTCAATCTAACAGCATATTTGTAAATGCATTGGAAGTATGATCCTTTGACTAATTTATAGCTTTTCCTCTGGGATATTATTGTATAAAATACCGAGCTTGACAATTATTGTCAGTTATACTTACATTGTTGCATGTTAATTAGTTGACATGAGGAATTTTCATGAAATTAATTGTCTGCATTAATAATATATGCCTTTTATTGTTTTTATTTTTTAATTTCTTTTTTGTTCAGTAGATCCAATCTCTGAGAACTTAAAGTATGACAGGTTTGAGAGTTGAGAAATAAAATGGCTACTGGCTAGGGTGCTCTAGGATATAAAGGTTTTAAACAATTTCAATGTAATTAGTTACTCTTCAGGCATGACAAAATATTGATTAAATAAACAAGCTTATTCTCTTTTCTATGTTGGAGTCTCATCAACTTGTATAGTTTGCAGGAATTGTCTTATGAATTGCATGGAAATTTTCTGCCTAACCTTCTCCTCTACCACTTTTCCTTCATTGCTACTTTTATTGCCATTTGTCTTTTCCCAAATTGCTGTATACGTGCATCTGTGGTACAACAGCAAATATTATTGGAAATAATTTTACTTAGTTTCCTTAAATTATTTAGGCACTGTGTGGATAAACTTCTCCATAAACACTTATCAAAGAAAATAAGCTGACAAAAATAAATTTGGCTTCTTGTAAGCTAAAATTGACTGATGCACTTCAGCTTTTAGAGAAGTTAGAAGAGAGAGCTTCTATAAAAGTCTTGCATAAGTTGATTTTAACTTATGAAAGAAGTTTAATTCATTTTACCTTCTTTTCTTAGACGTGCTTATGGATAAGTTTATCCAAGCAGGGACTTAGTATTATTGATTATTGATACTTATTTCCACCAATAACTATTAATATTAAGTCTTTCTGCTACTTTTTATTTGAAGGTTTTGGAGACAAGAGATGTAGATGAACTGGTTCTGGCAAACTGGAAGTCTCAAGGAACCATGGGTAGCATGTCTGTGCTTGAAGACCGTGAGGTGTTATTTTTTATGATTCAGGTTGGAAGTTATGTCTCTAAGTGGATCACTGTAAAGAATCCCAGTCAACATCCAGTGGTGATGCAGCTTATCTTGAATTCAGGAGAAATAATTAATGAGTGTAGGGGTTTAGATGATTTATTACACCCTTCTTCATCTAGTAATTTGGTTCTAGATGAAGGTGCTACTCCAAAAAAGTATGGATTCTCAGTGCCAGAGAATGCACTAACAGAGGCTTATGTGCACCCTCATGATCATGTAACTTTGGGGCCAATAATTTTTTATCCATCTGATCGATGTGGGTGGAGTGGTTCGGCATTGATAAGAAACAATCTTTCAGGTGTTGAGTGGATACCTTTAAAGGGATATGGAGGGTTGCTTTCTCTAGTTTTGCTCGAGAGGTCAGAGCATGTTGACAGTGTAGATTTTGATCTTAAAATGCCCAAGACACTCAACTTTTCTCTTCCATATACCTTACTTCACATGAAAGAGATAACTTCTGCCTGTTCACAACATTTAGTGAAAGAGTTATTTGCCAAAAACACTGGAGACTTGCCATTGGAGGTTAAAAGTATCAGAGTTTCTGGGAGAGAGTGCGGTTTGGATGGTTTTAAGATTCTTTCTTGTAAGGGTTTTGCTCTTGAGCCTGGGGAATCAACTAAACTTCTGATATCATATCAAACTGATTTTTCTGCAGCTGTGGTGCATCGAGATCTTGAACTCGTCTTGGCTACTGGTATTTTTCTGTTACCAATGAAAGCAAGTTCCCCTTATGATATGCTAAGTAGCTGCAAGAGATCCATGTATTGGATGCGACTGAAGAAATCCCTTCTTGGATTTATTCTTGTTGTATCCTTAATATTTCTGATATTTTGTTTCATATTTCCTCAAACCACTGCATTGGGCTTCTTGGATTTCTCTTTCAAGAGTGATGATAACTTGGTCCACACCACCATAAAAAGTGCTGAGAAAACCCCTATGCTACATCATGACCAGAGAAAGAGTAAGCTCTCTATGTCTAGTGAGATGAATCATCTAATGGAGGCCTCTAGTGGCAAATATTCCTATGGTCAAGGCAATCCATCTGAACTGGAAATATCTCAACAGTTGACACACAAATCTGAAAATCATGAACAGACTAGTGATGCATTGGATATTCAAAGTGAAAGAAAATTGTCATCCTCAGCAGTTCAGAACTCTGACCCAATGAAAGCATCTCAGTTGGGTTATCTCAAGATCAAAACTGGTAAAGAGAAGGGTAGAAGAAAAAAGAGGAAGAGTCTCGGTGCCAAATTAGCGGCATTGTCTGAAGTTTCAAGTAGTCAAAGTGGGAACTCTACACCCTCGTCTCCTTTATCCCCTACCCCCTCTGCTACACCTAAATGTAACTGGCCAATGTCTCCGGACGTGGAGCAACCCCCTGAGGCTCCTAGTCCAATGACACAGGTGGCTACCCAACCTTCTGCCAATGATCAAGCTTCTGCCACTGTTGCTGTGTCAAATATATTGAAGCCTGCTTCTACACAAAGGTGCAGTAATAGTAAGTCTTCTCAAGTACCACATTCAGCTTCAAGTGCTACCAGTTTACCTGTTCAGATACCTTGTGCTACTTCTCCCATTCCTGCAAGCACTTTTCCATCTCCCTTGGGGTCAAAATCTACTGTTAACTTACATGCTCGAGCTCCCGGATCCCGACTTCACAACCAAACAGCTGTTCAAGCACGAGAGACAGGACTTGCAAATGAGTATACATATGATATTTGGGGTGACCATTTTTCTGGACTCCACTTGTTAGTTCCAAAAAATGTTACTTCCATGAAGTCTAGTCCCGTGGAAAATAATTTCGACAGCTTTTTTGTAAGAGGTCCACAAACCCTTGTGACAAATTCTCAAGAAGGCTAATAAGTTGAAAAAGTTATTTCAAGTTTTCTTGCCTCCACTCCTGGCCTATGTTAATAAGAAAAATAAAGGTCTGGATAAAGCCCTCATCTGCACACATGCGCACTCACTATCATCTGTTAGTGTAAACAATTATAATTTTGTGACTATTTTAACAAAATTAGTGCATGAAAATCCTATAATTAATTATGCATAGTAAAGGGAATTAAAATAACGAAAACCAAGTGCTTGGTGTGGTTGGTCCGAACTCGATGATGTATAGTAGGTGTTGTCATAAGATCATGAAAAATGCTGTTTGGGGTTAATGAGGTTAGTTTTAACTTTTTTTGAGTATGGAAAGAAAAACACCTGATCTTCCATAACGTGGGATTTTTTTAGGTTGACGAGAGCTCCTAGCCTCCTAGCAGTTGCTTTCCTAGACGAGAAATTGTTGGTGCTTGGTAGTCCTCGATAGCCTAACAGTAGATGTGAAATTAATTGCTTTATACTCCTCTAGCATATTTGAAACTACACAGGAATTTAGCACTTTTAGATTACAGCAAGTAGATTGCTAAACTCTGGACTGGATCGGTGTGGTTACAGAAAGTTTGATCTCAACTAGGCCCATTTATGCGTATTTTTTTTGTGTTTGAGCTTGCTCTGAATGTCCAGTTTCAATAAAGTTGGCTTCAGACCAGTAAATAAAATAAACTTACAGGGATAGCGTTGTTTACTTACCTAACTGAGCTCCATCTTGAACGCTGATGCCGGTGCTTTAAGCGCACAATTTTTTTTATTATAGTTTTCTTTCACTCTTGGTCGTTATTCTGTAGCCTTAAGAGGCATGTTCTATTTAGGATCTAATTAATAGTAAAGAAAAGGAACAAAGACATTCTGTGGTATGATTTCTGTGAATACACTATTTTGTTTTTTTTTTTTGCCAATAAATTAGCTTCCTTAAGAATTACAATGACTTAATTTCATTAAACAATTAATCAGAGACAATCAAATTTTAGTGAAATTTGGGACCCTGTCTCCACAAATTCACAGCGGCCATATTACACGAAGCAAGAAAGTTTGCAATCCTTTACTTTTTGAATATACACACAGATAGACATGTTGCATACTTTGTTTTCAAGTTTAAAAATGTTAATAATGAAGTGCAAAGTTGCATAAAGTTGAGAAAGTCTATAAAACCGTACCTTAGTTATACAACCGTTAAGGCCTCATTGGCTGTCTGGAAAGAAGATGAAAGGTACCACTCAGTCTATAAGTTCATTCAATTGGTCCCGGCTGTAGTAATTGAACCACTATTCACTAGTAAGAGGTGGTCCAAATTTCAGGACCATTTTCCACAGCATTCAAAGATTACAACCGGCACCATCACTGTGTAGTACAAACAATGGGTATTGAGTAATACTTCCAACACAATTCTTATTTATTGGCTTTACCATTATATACGCACAAATTCTTCCTTTTTAAAATAAAAAATAAAAAAATAGTGCACTTGTGCCCAAACACACTAGGCATATTCACTAGAGTTCACGTGACCTTTTTGTCCCTTTAGAAGCATCGAAGATCTAATATTATATAAACAATACCTATAAAACATTTATCTTGCATTATTATACAGGTTAATAACTTTACTCATTAATTAAATGTAGGTCGAGTTTGGACTAGAGTTCAGTATCCACTATAGTGGACAGCTAACTTGGAAAAGTATTGCGCCGTGGCAATGTCCCACCAAAGCTGGTTTCTTTGAGTGACAGCAAGAATGGTGTTTAGGCTTTGAGCTCTCATCATTATGTTTCAATGGTTGAGCAGAGCAGGGCACATACATGTCAATATGGTTTTGCATTGATTGACATACTACAACCTTGTTTTTTTAAAAAATATATATATGTGTGTGTGTGGTTATATTCAATTATCAAGTTTATGTATATAAAAATATCCGTTAAGAGAAATTAATTCTTTAAATAAATTTAATACTGAGAGAAAATAATCCTGTATTCTTGGCTTAAGATATTTGGGATTCTCCTGAAAAAGAACATATACATTCCACATGCTATCTCGTAGTTTTAGCTTGATCATTGGATCACGTGCGAAGATTAAGATAACAGCTGTCGGCAAAGATCTAAAGCCCATTTACAAATCAAGGGAAGCATGACATTAAACCAACAATATCGATAGTCAAAACTACGAGAAGAAGGCGATGATCCAATAAGTCTCCGTCTTGGGGCTAGTTTTCTACATTGAAATGGGGTATTTTCCCATTGATGATAATTAATTATTTTAAATTAAGGATCTTGCTGCTTTTTAATGATAGATATTTTTATTAAAAGTTATGTTAGAAATGTATTAAAAATCACGATGAGGTGCATCAAATATTTTCAAGTTTTTAAAAGATTTACTTTTCCCAAATTATTTAAAAATAGATCAGTTCGGTTGTTTTCGTCCAATTAAGCTAATTGTTTTTAGAATAACGAATTCCCACAACTTTTGTTTAAGAATAATGTCGATTTTTAATGTTCACTATTTTTGTTATTTTTAGAAAAAAACACAATGACTACTGTTCTCCTCCTTCCTCCCTAAACATCACCCACCGTCACCGCAAACAACATCTTTCTGCTTCAGGCTCCACCACCACCACCACCCACAATTAACCCGTTTCTCCTCTTCCTTCCTCCACCCCCTCCACCCTCATTGCTCCCCAACCACCCCTTGTTGCCCCTTCATTGTCTGCGTCACACCTCGACAACAGAGCCACCAAAATTTTCGCCTCCACCTAATCGTTGCAAATCAATGCCTGAAGCTTTGAGATCTGCACTTCTAGATTCCAAATCTTCACTTTGAGTTCCAGATCTGTTGCACTCATCCCAGTTCATTATTCGTGCAACTAGGGGAGCTGAACACCATCGTCGTGCCCGCCGCCCTCCAGGAGATCGGATCTGTCATGTTGAACTCCACATAGTTCATGAGCAACAGTTAGGCCATTGCTACCAGCATTCTAGGGTAGCTGTCACAGTTTGAGTCGTCGATTCAGCATCGGTAGGCGGCGACTGCTAGGGTTCTTGATGCGGGTTAGCACGGGCGGAGCAGAGGTTGCTCCAGGTGAAAAACAACAATATTGTTACATTCTTGCCAAACATACCAACTCACGCAAATAGTATAAAATGTAAGTTAAAGTATTGTATTAACAGGGACTCAAGTATTAACAGGGACTCAAGTAATTCTCCAAAAAATAACAAGGTTTACTAATGGCTTTATAAATAACAATTGTAATTGGAATAGCATAAACAAATAAAAACTATTTTTGACATTTTTACAAATACATAAAGTCTCATAAAAAGAGATAAACTAACCAAGAAAAAGTAATTAAGATTGATTTCAGTAAATCACTTCCTCATGCAAATAAAGATCATTCATCTAATTCAAAGATTAATTATTATTATTAATTCATAAAAATACTCCAACTTTCATACCTCATATGGAGAGAATATAAGTTTCTTGACCAAATTATCAATCCCTTGATTAGTCTAACTAAGCGGCTTGCTTTAAGAACAAAAGTTAAAAGATGACTAGCAAACCTTATTCCATCTCTAGACACAAAACTCATTAGGTGTTCCTCTCCATTTCTAAGTTCAAAAACATTTTCTAATGACAATTCAAACCACAACATCAAGCAAATGATGATCAAGCCAAAATAAGGATTAATGCATATAAGATAACACTTAATAAAGAACAATGAACATAGATTGATAATTAAAATATAAACATAAAGATGAGTTCAACTACATTAACTCTTAAAATAGGTAAATCTAACTACATAACTACAAGAAGAAAATAGATGAAAGAGATGATGTGAAATGGTAAGAAAGTCATGGAGAGCAAGGGAGACAGCTTCCCAGCCTTCACCCTCAACCCTAGATAGCTCCCCCTAACCAAATTTTCCTTCAATTCACATCCTTGAAGCTTAAATAAGATCAAACGCGTTGTATTATCGTTTCTGCATAATCATTGTGCGCTTAGTCCAACATGTTACGCTAAACACACATGCAACAACAATATTGGATTACGTGATTATGCATTGAGCTTAAAGTACTTACTGAGCCCAAATACCATGCAGGGGAAATAATTTGTTCAGCCTGAAATACGTGCTGAGCTTGACATGTCTGACTCCTTCAACCTAAAAAATTTCCTTTAAAAGGGCCTTGTATTGGGTTCCAACACATGCTATCTTCTTTCTTCATTTATTTCTATACTAAAATAAACTAAATTTGATGAAAATGAAAAATCAAACAAACTAAAATTAGATGAAAAGTTAAACATTTAAACTATTTTAAAACTATTCTAATTTATTCAAAACTTAATTATAAATAAGGTCAAACAAGTTTAAATGTATTGAAATATTAAAATAATTTCCTACGACAATTATCATATACACTTGAGACTTGTTTTATTTTTTTAAAATAATAATAAATATAGTGATGGTTTTTAATTGTCACTCTGAATAAATAAAATCGTTAGTATTTGAAATTTTAACGATGTCAGTTTAATGGGACGAAAATAATTAAATTGATGTATTTTAAGAAAAATTGAAAATTAAATTGAATCTTTTAATATAATATGAGGACTAAATTAATAATTAAACGTAATTTTAATTAAAAAATTCACTTATAATTATTAAATATTTTTGACACTGGTTATCATATATTTTAAATCAAACCATATATCCATTATGGGATTTTTTTCACTAATTATCGTTTATTATCTTAAATCAAACCATATATCAATGATGGGATTAATATATAAGGTTTAGGTTTTAGATATTTTGATAAGGAAACAGAAGCAGCATTGCATTCCAATGGAAGAAATGAGTGTATGATGGTTATTAGAAGATTAAACCACTTTTTTTTTTTCATGTGCAAGTCCCGTGTCTTTTTCCTTTACACAAATCACAACAAAGTATCCTCTTGTCGTTGGAGTTTATGCTTTGATCAACTTAGGGCATCACTGCTCATTGGTTACCACTACGTGATTGAGCACAAAATTTTATGGTGGGACACTTTGCATCCTCCATTCACACACGTGATGGGACCATCCGGTTCATACCTACAATTTACACATATGAAATATGTTTTTAAGTTTTTTTTATTATAAAAAAAATAGTCTTAATTGCATTTTAGTTTCTTAGAAGAAAAAAATTCCAATTGTACCAATTGGAATCTTTCAGTTTCTTCTCATTTTTTTTAGTAGAAAAAAATTCCAATTGTACCAATTGAGCTACAATGACCTAAAAGAGTGCTTTGATTGCTTGAGCTTTAACAGCGTTATTTGAGCCAGCCTTATGTCTATGTACCTATAAGATATGACAATGATAATTAAATTTGTTATCCATACATATACTCATAATTTTTTTAAAGAAAATATAGATATAAATATGAATAGATAATACCTTACCTAAATTCATACAAATGTCATTCCTATGCTTGATTGTCCTTCTCCTTAGCACATGTATGTATTAGCCACAACAAATTAAAACTTCTGATTGTGCATCAAATTATATAGAGGAATATATAAATCAATGAATTTTTTTTTCTTCTTTCAAATCTTTACATTTCCCGTGCATGCATATCATAACATAACAATTATGTGATATTAACTTTCAAAAAAATGCCCCCAGAGAGTTCTGCAAAAATAAAGGGAAAGAATTAAAATAGATGTGTTCATGACAAAAGGGTAAGGTACACAATTACAAATGATCTAATAACCTAGTTTAGTTTCCATGTGAAACTTCAAAATTATGATTTGAAAGTTAAAGTTTAAAAAAAAAAACGAAACTTTTTGTCCAAAACGGCAAATATAATGAGAGGCATTTCAAGGAAATAAACACACAATCTTAGCTTAATTAGTGTGGGGATGTGGGGAAACAAATATCAGATTATGAACAAGAGAATAGGATGAAGGTTCCCCACATACTTGTATTTTTCGGGACAATGGGACTGCAACCTTCCAACATGACAAGCTTTGATTGCAACCTTTCACACTCGTTCTCTTTCATCTATTCATTTTTTTCCTCTTTAAAATTCAGAGCAAATAACTAACTAAATCGTATTGGTAGGAGTGGAAATGAAGTTAAAACTTCCAATGTGATGTTGTTGGTAATATTTGGACACACCTTATGTTCCAATTTTGCCTGAAATGAAATTTTGATAGCTTTTAAAAAAATATCTTCTGGATAGACGCAAATTTTAGATATTTTGTTATTAATTATTATTTAAGAGTATTATCATCCGAGAATCATAATGCTTGATCCATTCCTCTCACCTGCTTCCTATGAGTTAAATTCTCCTTCTTCACCAGACAAATTGGGTAGCACAAAATGATGTTCCATGAGTAGGTAGAGCACACAATAAATTGTCTGAGTGGGTATGATAATGAGACTCCGAAATATAACTTTGGTCTTGGGTAGTTGGGTGAATTTAACTTGAAACATTCTGTTTCAAAGGACCTTTAGAATTAAAAAAAAGTCTTTATCTGATGGAAGGAAAAAAAAAATCAAGGAATAGAGCGTTATAATTTGGTTGTTGTTTCTTTTATTGTCATTCTTGGAAGCCCAATGAATTGATCTCCCTCTTATATTAATATGTATAACGAAGGAAGCCTGTAATAACTTTTTTTCCCGCTCAAACGAGAGATGAGATGGTAAATTAATTATAGAGACCGATAAGTAATTGAACACAATTAAAATTAAATAGAAAAAAGTTAATGAAACCATTTAATACATGAGTTGGAAATTGGAACAAGTGCATTATTCTCCTTAGCAAACATGTGACTCTTTATTTTTCATTTTACATTGATGGTAAGTTTGAATGATACCTACAATCATACCATAGGGAATGGAAGATGGAATATTAAGAGGTGTTTTTTTTTAATCTCTTCTTATTTTGTAACAAGAATAAATCTCTTCCTAGCTATTTAAATTCCGATTACTGGTAGTTGAAATTTGCTCTTTTGAGTTTTTTTTCTTCTTCAAATAACAAATCATTTTTACTGCCCCTTTCAATTTGATTTTGTTCAAGTCTTCTCTAAGTAGGACCTTCTAGCTATCATTGCCACTTTCAACACATTTGGCTATTTTTTTATTCTAAACTTTTCCTTTACATGTTAAGATGAATGATGTGTATCATTCTTTATATTTGATTGTGTTTCTCTTTCCGGCTTATGCTTCATTAAAATGATATGTTTCTTTATTTGACTTATGTTTTTGTTTGGGTTTTGGATTTTTTTAAATGATCTATTATTGTGAAATAATAATTAAAATATGCACTATCGATGGTAAATACATGAAATATTTTACATTTGTAGTAACAAAATACTTTTATAATATTTTTTATTTATAAAAATTGACGAACTTTTAAATATAAAGCAATTCAAATTGAGAGCCTTTTGAAATCTTAAAATCAAATATTAGTTATGATATTACACATATTATAAATTCAAGGCATTAAATTAGATTCAATTAACTTCTGCAATTTCTCTTTAAGATGGGTTCATTATATAGGATTAAAATTTCAAGGTTTAAGTAGATTTTTTTTTAGTAGAGGTTTTATTCCCATTTATCTTTCATTTTATCTCTCGGTACTGATACTCCATTTCCCTTATTTGCCCATAAAAAAGATGAGATGGTGAAATAATTGTTGCTATTAATTCTGATTATTGATATCCATAAGCTAATTCACTGGGTTATTTAAATATGTGTGTGGTGCTTCAACCTTAATGAAGAGGCTTCACTTCATATGCATAAGAAACAACGTACAGGATGTTCTAACTGTATTTGATTTGTTTTCGGCACTATATTCTAACCATTTATTTGCACTGTGTTCTAAATGATTCTCGCACTATGTTTAGACATATCTCACAAAATTAATTTGATTTGTTAAATTAATTTACGTGATTTATTTAAAGCCATTATTTGCGTATGGAACAATTTTTTTTATAGTTCGCGTATGGAACAGTTTACCCAAGTTTTGTAATGACTGTCTTTAATTAATTCTAACATTATTGAAGGTTTACGGTACTTTAAACATTGTGTTATCCTTTTAAATATTTTTTATGTGATACTTTCCCATTATAATATTTTAATATATTTGTGAGAAAATTACTAATAAATTGATTTAAGCACTTATTCAATCACTTCATGAGATGATTATTGTTACAAAATACACATTAAATGGTGACTGATATAATCCTAATTGGGCAGAAATCAAACTATTATAGGAATAATTTTAGAAGAGTTATTTTTTATCTTCATCATTCATTTTATTGAAATTTAATGATTAAAATTAATTATTTATTACAACTATTAGATTTGAAGAAAATATGGTGAAATAATTCTAAAATAATTATTCTTAGAATAAATTACACACATTAAATTTCAAAAAAAATATGAGAGTTACTCTAAAAAAATTATTGTTGGAGTAAGTCACACACACAAAGAAAGGAATATTATATGTACTAGATTAAAAAGTTGTTATAATACTTTATTTTAAAAAAAATAAACATTTATAAATGCTTTCTTGAAACTAATAGTTGGGGTGAAATTAGTAATTTTAAATTTATTGATTTAATTATTAAAAACATTATAAATATTTTTTGTTTGAAATTTTACACTTTTAAAATGTTATAAATGCTTTCTTGAAAGTAAGTGTAGTTGGTGTTGATTAATTAAATTTAAATTTACTAAGTTTAAAATCAGTAAATGTTATCAACATCAACATCAATAATACCTTTAACCCAAGTTAATTGGGATTGGTGGTAGATGAATTCAATGATAAATCATAAAAGAGATAGAAAGAGAAAGGGAGAAGGGAAGAAAAAAGTTGAAAAAAGAGATAAAAGGAAGAAGGGAGCATGTAAGTTTCAATCGACCTCTATATCTCTTTGTGTCGAGCTCTTGGTAACAAATTTTTGTTCTTATGGGAGCAGCATCCAGTGTCCGTCTTATAACGTGCCAAAATCACCTAAATCTATGCTCTCTCATCTTTTATACCTTTCTTCGAATATCTTCATTTTTTATCTTATCTATCTTCGTATATCCACACATCCACCTTAACATCCTTATTTCTGCTACCTCTATTTTATGCTCATGTTGCCTATGTTTAAATTTTTTAAACATATATACATGCATATATTATTTTTTTCTGAAAATTTAAACTTTAGTATTTGTTATAAATGCATTTTTGAACTATGAATAGTTAATATTAAATTAGTGGTTTGTGACATAAATGCTTCGTTGAAATTTTTAAAAAATGATAAAAATCATCAAATTCTTTATGAAAATTTCAAACTCTTAAAAAATGTTATAAGTGTTTTCTTGAAACTAGGAATTGTTGAGGATTAAATTAGTAATTTCGAATGAAAATGCATCATTATCTTACTAAAAATGAAATTGATGGTTTTATGGTAGTTATTTTGCATGCTTAGTTAAAACATTTGATGATAATTGTTTTTCATTAGAAAAATAATATTTTTTTATTACTTCCAGGTTAGGTGAATTCACCAAAAACAAAATCCCATGTTAGGTGATGTGACCAATCCTTGGGCCAATTGGAGCAAGATTGCGAATGTAATATAGGATTTCAAGTTGTTGTTAAATGCAAAACTAAAAGAGTATTGCAACTAGTGTCATATTGTTACTTTTTAATATTGGAAAAGATTGAACAAAATAAACTTTAGGTTTTAAATGTATCATCTTATAAATTTTAATTTATAAAAAAAAAAGTTATTTCATGAAAACATAAAATTATATTCTCATAATTTTTTGTCCCGTGTATCATACGGATCCATAATCTAGTTAAAGAAATACACCACAAGCACCTGATTAGTATACACATAATATTTCAAAAACAGGTGGTGCAACACAACTTTTAGGTAAAAACATGTAGTTAATTTATGATATTTTGTTAAAAATAAAGAAGTCATCAATTCATGATATTGGTATTTGTTGAGACTTAATTGAGAATCTTAGATGCAATACATTAAAAGATAAAAAAATTGTACTAGCATGCATAACATACGGGACTCTGAGCAGATTTCTGACTAGCTACTGTTGCTTGCTTCTTAATCTTATGTCTCCATGACTCCATTCAACAACGATGTGTTTGCTTTTGCGAATAACATAAATCATAAATTTTCTGTTCAATAAGTTGTAGAGCATGCAACTAAACAAGTTACTCGAAGCCGAAACATGAATATATATATTTTTTTAAAAATAAATCTTTAAGTCATGCCATGTATAATTGTATGTATACATAGATGACAATAAGTCACATTTTATGGAAAGGTGTCAAACAAAGAAATACGAGCACCAAAGAAAAAAAATTGGCATTATACGCAATAAATAAACTATAATAAAAGCTGGCTTCTCTGTCTTACTTTCACTTAGGCCAACGACATAATTGTCTTATTTTTCGTCTGAGGGTTAACAGACAACAATCACATCCCATAACCACTCAGAGCTTCTAGGAGCAAATTAAAATTTCTTATTTAATAACAAAACATTTGAGAAAGAAAAACTCAGAGATATTGACGATGAAGAAGCTCAGACAAAACAGTATAATAATAAGATGATAAAAGTTAAAGTTAGTGTATCCACTTCCTTATCCTCTAGAACTAGAAGAATTTTTTTACCTTAAAAAAAAAAAAGAACCAGAAGCATTTTTATTGGATAGAATCTAATAATTTATATTATTGAGGGAGGGTGAATCAAATCGTACATAAAACATAAATTTCCGATTTTGCATGAATCTCATCTGAATTCCAAAATAAATTTATTTAGTTACATGTCACAGTCCATTGAAGAATCTCTTTCTCTCACTTCCATGTCTGCCAACCACATTTATTTGTTTGTAATATGAATGTTGCATTAGTAGCAGAAAATATCATTAACCAAATCAGTTCGGATTTGGTTTTACTATGATTTTCATATAACGTTGGTACTTGGAACAACTGGAACATTTACATTGGTCCTTTGATGAGGCAGTGAGCTTAAAACCTCGTCCTTTTCTTCCACCTTCTACGGTGGGCTTCTCTTACTTTGTTCTCACTCTGTTCGATATTTTCTAATGTTATGCAAACAAAAAACCTTGTTGTCTTCTTCTTCTTTTATTTTAAACGCAGAAGCAGGCATTTGTGTTCCCGTGTCTTCCCTGCTTTCTCAGTTTTTTCTTTGTGACTCTGTCTCCAAAGTCCGTGTTTTCTATCATTGCTTATTACCCTTTTGCAGATTTACTTTATCAATGTCATAAAACTTTTACACGTTTCATCTTTTTTTGCAGTACTAGATTGCATTGTTTTCTTTCTCGTTTTCCGGGAAGTGATCACATAGTAGGTGAATACCAGAGCTCACACCACTCTTCATCTTCTACTTATAATTTAACAAAAGCCTAGCTGATTTTTTTTCTTTCTTTTTCTATTTGACTGCAACTTGCAAGATTTTTACAAACAAATGGTCGTTTAAGATTGTCAGCTTCTTCCGAAAATGAAGCTATATAACATAAAAGCTCCTAAAAATTATGACATAATCTTAAATAAGTTATTCTAAATCAAGGTGGATCAATTGACGCATAGTTGTTTGTGCTTAGTCAATAGTTTCGAGTTTGAGTCCTAAAAATGATGACTTGGAGAAAAAGCTTTATTACTCGGTGATCTTACTCGACTTCAACAAGATTGATTCTTGAAGAGACTCACAGTAGATCAATTGACATATAGTTGTTTGTGCTTAATCAATAGTTTCAAGTTTGAGTCTAAAAATAATGACTTTGAGAAAAAGTTTTATTAATCACACTTGTCTTACTCGACTTCAGCATGATTGCTTCTTGAAGAGGATACCTCATAAAAAAAAGTTCTAAATAATTGAAAAATAAAACGCTTCAAAGCTTAAACAAAGAACTACTTTAACCGTAAGCATGGTGTTTTTTTTTTTTTTTTTTTAAATTTCTCTTTAGGAATTATTCTTATGGATCATGCAATCGCTTTCTATATGAAGAAGAGGTTTAAGCTTTTTATCCAAAAATGAAACTGGGTTCTTTCACTTCTCATGAGAAAAACGTAGTCTTGTCCTTCTGCTTTTCCTTTTTCTTTTTCATGAATACAGCTTGTATCACAGATTTGATGCATCAGTGAATGTGCAAAGCAGGACAAGATGGAAACTCGAGGGAGCAAGGCAATGGTGGCTGCAGAGAAAACCGTGAAAAATGGGCGTCGATCCAATAGAGAAAGGAAAATAGCCTTGACACAAGATGTATGTGCATGATGTTCATATTCCTTTTGTGATTGAACTCCCCAAGTGTTTATTCTACAACCCCTCTGGCAGTGTAGTTATGTGTTCAAACTGTGCAGGTTGATAAGTTGAAGAGGAAGCTCAGACATGAAGAGAATGTTCACAGAGCGTTAGAAAGAGCATTGACAAGACCTTTGGGATCCCTTCCTCGTCTTCCTCCTTATCTTCCTCCACATGTCAGTATTTCTCTTCTTTCCATTTAGTGCTTCGGTGGAACACAAAAGTGGCAAAGCAATATGTTTTTCTTCTACACTGATTGAAGTGCTTCTGGCAATAAATTTAGGAAAACCCCAGATGAAGTCAGTTATCAATTTTATTTCAGTTATAATACACTTTTTATTTACTTATTTTATTCATGGAATTTAGACATTAGAGCTTGTGGCTGAAGTGGCAGTATTGGAGGAGGAGGTGGTTAGACTAGAAGAGCAGGTTGTGAATTTCAGACAAGGTCTATATCAGGAAGCTGTCTACATTTCCTCAAAGAGGAATGCAGAAAATTTGAGGGACTCAATGGGCCAGAACTCCATCAGGACCTACAAACATCAAAGATCAAAGTCTTTGTCCCAAAGTGAGCTCAATTCAATTACCATGGCTAGGCCTCAAATTTCTCTTGCTAGAAGTGCTTCCAGTAGAAGGATGTTCTCTGACATTGTCACTGATCACACTGGCAAGCTAGTGAACGGGAAACTATTGCACATAAATCAAGATTCACTATCATCAATCCCAGAAGAGGGACGGCGAAAAGAGAATCCACTGTTTTATAGCTCTCTGAAGGATAAGCAATCTCAAGAGGAGAAAACGGCCAAAGTCATTACTCCAGTGAAGAAGTCTCCAATCAAAAAAGAATCAGCTGATAAGTGTGTAGATCACTTGAAGTTACAGGTATCCAACAGTTTTCAATTAGTACTATTTAATGTGAAAAATGATTGAGCTGTCATTTTAACAATGATTTATTTTGCTTGATCAGAGGGACGGGAGATTAGTAGATCAAGAAACAGCTGAGAGTTCCTCAAGTTCATTGGATGATAAGGTGTCAGAAGTTGATAGCACACCGAACAGAATTTCGGAGGATATTGTCAAGTGCTTGTGTAGAATATTTGTGAGAATAGGCACATTCAAGGAAAAATTAGGGGAATCAAAAACACCTCTCAGTTCTACATCTGTATGCAGAAAGGAAAAGGATCGGTTGTGTGATCCATATGGCATCTGTTCAGAATCCAAAATGAGGGATATCGGTACATACAATAGTTTGTGTGAGATTAAAGCCTCCAATGTTGACCTCAATCGAACAAGATATGTAGTGTTTCTGATCCATAGGTTAAAGTAAGTTATATCAGGTTATTAAGTTGTTGGTTGATACTTGATAGTTGATACTTCAGGTGTCTATCTAACCTAACATACATATTCAGGTTTCTACTGGGGAAACTTGCCTCCGTGAGCATGAAGGATCTTACTCATCAGGAGAAACTTGCATTTTGGATAAACACTTATAATTCCTGCATGCTGAATGTAAGATACCATTCTGTACAACGTAAGACAGAAGAATAGGCCTTTGTTTGAGGACTTGATTTGAATTTGATATCATCTTAGCTTGCCTAACATGTTGAGGGTAACCACAATTATTTGGGTGTATATTTTAGGCATATTTAGAGCACGGCATACCCGAGAGTCCTGAAATGATTGTAGCACTAATGCAAAAGGTACAATAATCTCTCTAATATTCATTTGTCTTTTAAGAACAAGTGTTCAAAGCAGCAGAAACCATAATCTTTGCTGCCATCCCATGCTGAAGTCATAGAATTTCTCAGTGCTCTTCAATCTAAACGTCAAATGACTATTTTTTGCCGCTAGAAATTAAGAAAATACTAATAAGACAGGATGATGAATTAAAAACATCCATCATTATTCTATGAATTTTATGGCAGATTGAATTGAAGTATATGCATGCGCGCGGGCACACACACTCCACAACCACTATTAAATATTTGTGTCCTACAAGATGAAACTCTAGATAAACATTCAAGTTGACTAAAACTTGGCAATGCTTGATTGCCTGTGCAGGCAACAATAGAAGTGGGGGGGCAGCTGCTCAATGCAATTACAATAGAGCACTTCATCTTGAGACTTCCTTATCACCTGATGTTTGTAAGTGCATAATCTACTCTCTTGCCTATGCTTTCAGATGTGTAAAAAGTTTTTCTAATTTTCTAAAGTCCTTGTCATGCCTTGTAGATTACAATTCATCCCTTGATTTTCATCTTTCCTTCCTGCGACAGACCCGCCCAAAAGCTGCAAAACACGACGAGATGAAATTGCGAAGCATATTTGGCTTGGAATGGTCAGAGCCCTTGGTTACATTTGCACTCTCCTGTGGAAGCTGGTCTTCACCTGCGGTATCTTTGTTTCTCAAATTATACAATATTGTTATGTGGACACTGACTAATTGTTTTTTTTTTAACTATAACTTGGTTTGCGATCAATTATTAGTCTGACAATGTATGACCAAACCAAAGATGTCGTGCGTTCTGCTAAATTTTTTGCTTAAATCAAAATTGGATTTTTTATTTTCAGAAAAAAATCTCTCGTATGGTTGAAAATTACCAGACCGGGTGTTAAATAATGAGAATTTGAATTATCTGGTATAGGAATCAAGAAGACACGCGTGGATAAGCTAAGCATTTCTTGAAATCATTATAATACAAAATTAATCAAAGTAAAAAGGTTGCCACTTTTGCATTTTTCATTTTTAGGATCAATAACAATGTTAGTATTATTAAATGCTACATGCTAATTTTCTTTCTTGATGTGGATAAAATCTTATTTTATGTATTTCCCTGGTTTGGTGAATTGATGGAACAAATGTGTTTTTATTTTATGAAGGTTAGGATATACACAGCATCACAAGTTGACAATGAGTTGGAAGCAGCAAAGAGGGATTATTTACAGGCAGCAGTTGGCATTACAAAAACAAACAAGTTAATAATTCCAAAGTTACTAGATTGGTATTTACTGGACTTTGCAAAGGACTTGGAATCTTTGTTGGATTGGGTTTGCCTCCAACTACCCATTGAACTGAGAAAGGAAGCAATGGAATGCCTTGAAAGAAGGGAAAGACAGCCCCTTTCACAGCTGGTACAAATGATGCCCTATGACTTCAGTTTTAGGTTGCTTTTACACCAAAAAACTTAGAGAGTGGTACTGTTCACCACTCAGCATTTCAGTCAGCACAGATCTCTGAATTCAGATGTGGTGGATTTTTGTATATGGGATAGTTCACACATAAAGTACATTATCAAAATAATATGATGCATTCATTTGGTAAAGGGTTTTGGCCTTTTTGGACACTGTAATTGGGTCCGTAGAAAGGCTTTTGTAGGAAATAATACATACTTAGAAATGGTGGTTTCTTATAAAGCAAACTCGTTTATCCTCTGAATCAACATTTGTGTTTCTATGTTCAGTCAATATGTTTAAAAAAATATTTAAATATCTTTTTAGCCTTTATAATTTAATATTTTTATTTTTAATTCTTGTAAAATTATTATTTTTATTTTAAATCCTTGTAAATTATATTTTTTTTTGTTTTTCATTTCCGTGACACTTTAGATAATATTTCGTTGTTTAAAACACTATTGAAAAACAAAAAAAATATAAAAAAATAAAAATATAATTTACAAGACTAAAAACAAAAAAAAAATAGAAGGATTAAAAGAAAAAAAATACTAAATTGTAAGAACCAAAAATACATTTAAATCTTTTTTTTTTTAAAACAACATTCTGTTATTACATTAGAAAGCGTCACATGGATGGAAATTGAAAAAACAAAAGGAAAACCCAGGCCATCACAAATAATCATAACAAAACTGAAAAGCCGTGTTCACAACATGTAGAAACTATAATTTTCCTAGACTCGTGAGAATTTTCCCCAGTTGTATATATCCCTCCCTACAATGGAGTTGCGTCTCTCAATACAACAGCATTGCAAGGGAACACACGGTAGACGCAAATATAATCTGGGTGACTCAACCAAATGGTGAAGGAACTGGTCCTGTGACCGCATCTGATCTTTTGATGCTTCCCATTCAGGTGCAGTCACAGCTGAAAATTTGGATCCACAGAGATCACAGACATCATATCCAATGGTTGACATGTCAAACCCCTCTGAATTGCGATGGATCTTCCAATGGATCAATGGACTTATAGTCAAACCCCTCTGAACACACAAGTCGATGATGCTCCTAAATTCCTCCTGCTTGCTTGGAGGTGCTTTAGACAATAGTAATTCTAACATTTGCTTGGAATATGCATGCATAATTTTGCACCTCCATATTTCGTTTTATGGCAGTTCGAATGCAATTTATTCTGTGCTTGGCGAGAAGAGGCAATGAACCCAGATGGCGTGAAAGTCTAGCCATCTCATCTTTTGCACTAATTGCACTTGGACCATGCATGAACTTTTTGCAAACGTCCAATTTCCTGCAGTCACGAAGACACCTTTAAAGTAATAAAGGATTAAAGACTTCCAATGCAACAATAAACGCAGCTTTAAGTGAGCTGTCATTGCTTACTTAGCTACACAATAAATATTCACAGCATGGGAAATCTGTAACTAAAGTTTTACAACAACACTGCATCAACATTGGCTAAAAAACACTCTAGCTGACATCAATTGAAAAACAATCTCGACCGAAAAACATCATCACATTGTATTTGTACAATTCTAACCAAGACCACATTTGAAAAAAAATAATGCTTACATTCCATCCATTGTGAATGTGAACGTTCACTAGAACAGACTGAAAAAGCGCGAAGCCATGCCATTATTAAAAGGCGAAACCAAACTCTGTACTCTCGAGTCTTCCTAATGAAAAATAGATCACAATTCACATCATATATCATATTTTCTCCTTCCATAATTCTTCATTTCAAAGTCGTATAGGTTTGTACGAGTATGACGAATATTGTTGGATATCGGAAGTTGCGATCTAGAAGCGAATTCACCAACACAAGGCCTGGAAGACGGGAATCCTATCATATTTGGAATTAGGTCTCTGTTGTGATAAAAGTATTCACTTGGCTCATTCCTGCTTTGAGAATTTACTTGATATTGGTGTGTAATTTGTGGATAATTGTGTAATGGATAAACTGGAACTTGGTGACAGTCAAATTCAGCCGAATTGTGCCTTCCCCTTGTGTATCTGGCGGCTCTTGCAGATGCTTTCTCCTTCTGTGTTGCTTGAGTTGATGAAGTGACCTCTCGAGGTTGAAAGTTGTTTTCTCTTTTGGAGCCATCTTGGTGCCTAACCTTGTCTACTACATTGGATCTTCCTATTTTTGATTGTTTTTTAGTATGGATTTCATGCTGCCGTTTTGAACCTAATAATTGCAGGAGATGAGTGACAAGTGACCAATAATGTGAAAAACTGTAAGATAGTGCAACAAATGCATCTGTTGAAGTTCAAAATTACCTTTAGATTCATTTGCATAACAGCTTTTCTTTTTTCGCTTCAATGATCTTATAGATCTCGCTGCTGCACCACGTCTGTGCTTCTCACGAAGTACCTCAATTCTATCAGCTTCATTTTTCCATCTCTAGAGCATCAAGAACAATAAAAGTAAGAAAGAAACTGTAACATCCAGAGGATAGAAAAGAAAACAAAGATAAAGGCTCGTACACACTGATTAATACCTGTCTGTAAGTTTTCTGTTTATAGAGATTCCGGCCCTTTACAAGCAAAGGAGATAGTGGAGGCAATTTCCTAACCCCACTACTCCACAACACTTCAACCTGCAAGACGTAGATGAAGAATTTGACTTCTATTAACGTGTAAAGAGTTCCTTCTTTGGTAAAAGAAAGCTGTACAATATTAATCTGCAAACTTTGGCTAAGAAATTTCTTTGGCATAAAATGCAACTACGAAACCAAGTATGTTATTTTTGGTTTCTGATTCTCTGTTTCTCTATTCTCAAGTAAAAGTTATTGGCTTAGAAAAAATTGTACCAACACCAATAAAAAATTAAACATAATACCAGAGTGAAATTCTCAAGACAAATTTGAGAGAGAAACCGGAATTCTACTTCACTAACCAAGATAGCCATTGCTCTGCTCGGTTTACAAGAGCATATATCATCGAATAATGGATGTCCAAATAAAAGACCAAGGAGTAATACAGGACTCGTTTTCATGTAACTTATTGCAGCAAACTTTAGACTCACAGTAAAGGTATGCTGTTGTTTAGCTGCACCATAGCTCTCCTTCACAACCCTCCCAGCAACAGTTCTGTTTCCCAGAGTTTTTCCATGCCGAGTCACTTTATCAAACCTGGTGAAATGTATAATTAACTTGTAAAGGAACAATTCAGGACTAGAAGGAAAGCATTGATTAAAAATGACCAGAGCAGACAAATTACTTTTCATAAACTTTCTGTCTGAACAGAACAACATCACCCATGCAGACATCACCTGAGGAAAGTGAGAAAACAAGTGTTTATTCAAAGAACAATAAGAGTAAGGCAAATGAAAGATAAAAAGAGAGATACAATTTACCAGTACAATTAATGGTAAAGGACGATCTCGGGTATAGTGTGTAGCCACTTCCATGTTTTAACCTGAGATATAAATAATATACACACGCTTTCTAAGAGGTAAATACAACAACTCTAAATCAAAACTAACAAGCCTTATCTTCTCTAGAAAGAATCACTATATTGTTCTTTAGGACACAATTTTTTCTTAGAAATAACTATAGGACAAACATAATTCCTTGGTTGAAACAAATTGAAGCAAAATTGACAAGAAAAGAAAAATTAAATTAAATTAAATTTGTCTTTCAAGAACAATGTAAATATGAATACATCTACAAATGATTATTAGGTTTTCAATTTCATACAAAATTTCTATGTCTTGAAGTATGCTTCTAAGTCAATAGTCAATAGGCTTCTAGAATCCGAAACGCTTACCTCCAATGCTCCTTTATCCTGGCAGCACAAACATCTCTATTTCCTGCGATCCTCAAGCCGTGATTCCGTAGATACGCTTTGCATTCGTTTAATTTCAAAGATTCGATATCTTTTCCTTCTGGCGAATACAAACGAAAAAGATAGAAATTCAACGGCTCTGATCATTAACACACAGCATTATCAACTTTGTTAGTAAAATTAAAACCTCGAAGGAGGGCGACGACTTTCTCGGAGAGGGAGGAATCATCAACGTCACCGTCATCGGATTCGGACGCTTCATCGCAATCGCTTTCTTCGCAATCGCTGTCTTCTTCTTCTTCTTCTTCTTCTTCTTCTTCTTCTTCTTCATCTTCAGAAGATAGAACCATGACTGCGTTCTTTCCTCTCGTATGATCCATTTCTTGAAACTGTTAATATTGGGTTCACAGACAAATTTAAATGTTCGAAAACTAAAATTTAAATGAAAAGAAGCAAGAACGCGGGGCAGGGCCTTGGCTTGGCTCGCTCGACACTGTTGGGCCGAATTTCCAACTATCTCAATTCTCAACAACAGATTTATTTATTTTTTGAAGTTTTAAAAACTATTATTTTATATTTTTTGAGAAAAATAAGTGAAATTATATTTTTTTAAAAGAATTTATGTTTTAAAACTGTACATTACTATAAATTTTAAACTCGTCTTTAATAATAAAAAAAAGCATTTGTCTTAGTAAAAATACAAATATATTGTTTATAATTAAGAATGACAATTGGAACTATATTTAGTAGGTATCCATAAAACTATTTGTAATGAATAAGGTTTTTAATCATCAAGAGTGTGGGTATTATTACAAAATTTTACAGGTGTAAATACTATAGTCTCCAACTCTACTCCCAGCCGCAAAATATATTTATAATGTTTTATTTAAGCTAAGTTATTCTATTTGCAATGTTTTATGATTCTAAATTATATGATCTCTGAATATACTTTTTATGCTGTTTTCTTATAATAAATATCTGAGTATTTTTATATATTAAGTTATATAGTACAATGTTACTGTTATAATGATATTTATGTTTATTAGTTTGTCAAACAAATTCCTTACAAGAAACTATACTGTAATTGTTGATAAGATAACTAGTTTTAAAATTACTATTCAGACAAGTATGAGGCTGAGTATTGCCACAGACAGGTACTATAGTACTTGCATAAAGCTTGACTGGTATCATTCCAGACTGTAATTATCGTGTTGCTAAGGGGAAAAAAAAAAAAAAAAAAGAGGTGCGGCATGTGTTTAATTTTTTTTTTTTTTTTTTAAAAAAAAAAAAGAAGGTAATTTTGTACCAGCTTCTTAAAATTTTTAAAAAGGTGATTATTTTTCAAATTTTTTTAACCAAACATGCACAGATTTAGCTTCTTTTATTAGTGTTATCAATTATTAGTATCAAAGCCATCATTATCCCTTCTAATGTATGGATGGCAATTAACTCATTATATATATAATATAAATATTCATTTTACGTGCAAAAACATTCAATTTTACTTTCTTTTTTTAAAATATTCACTTTAATTATTTTTAATATTTTATATATTATGTTTTTCATCTCAAATCTCAAATATTTATAATCATTTAAAAAAAAACACTTTTTGTTTAAATTAAAACTAATATTTTTTTCTTGTTTATTTAAACTAATTATAAAAATATTATAATTTACTTAGTTTTGTTTCAATTTATGTTTTTACAGTTTTATCCTAAATACCCATACAATACAGATTCTTACTTGTATGCAATTTCTCCATTTCCATTGTCAATCTGGTTTTGTAAAATACCAGACACGTTTAGCAACATCTATAATTATACTGCAACATTCAATAGAGGATATAGGGTAAATAGGATTGTGTAGAATTGGGGTGGGATATATATACTTCACATTTCCTGCCTCAGGCCGATTATTAACATGATCAGCACCTTTAAATGATGAGAAAATCACCCAAGAAAAATCAAATTACAAATTCCCAAAAGCTACAATAATGCTGAAAGCACAAAATAGCTTCCAAACCCTCTTTCTTTCAGCTCTGGATACAAGGCAATGAATTTGCATCTGGACAAGATTACAAGAATGATGCCCCTCAATTGTGAACCTTCTAACATGTTACAGTATTTGAGTGTACCCTTTTAATACACTACAGCTTTACAGTGGAAAATACAAACTCTAGCAGGTTTGCCTCCTGCTCCAAGTTGTAAGAGAACGAGATCATTCTAAAAGAGTATATGCTGAGCCACAATGTGAAAGACAATCCTTGATTATAGGGCTGTGATGATTCCGTTAGCAATTTTTAAGCCAGATAGATCATCATATAGTTTAGTCAAGTACTCTTGGCTATTCTATTGGGCTTCTTAGGTCTATTGACCTTTTGCAAGACTTCTAGATGGGCCATGCAACAGTTTGACAAATCCAAGGAAACTTAATTTTCCATCAGTGTGCCGAATCCAATCATGGAGAACAGCGTGAACAGGGACAGATGGACCAAGCCCAAGCTCCTGGTTATTTAGTTTAAACAATTAATATAAGGAAATGTAATTCAACATTATGAGGAATGAAGAAAATTAATATATTAATATCACAATGCATAACCATGAAAGTTAAAATAGGTAGATATCTTCATTTATATAATAATCAGCACAATAATATTATCAGTATAAAGATTTACAAAGGCATGTATACATAAACTATCATCAATTCATAGTCAGATTAACCATACCGAAGCTAGTTCGTCTATGACTATGGCCTTGTTTCCATCCTTTTCAAAAAGGTCGTAGGCACAACGTGCATTTTGCTCCCATTGGTCAAGTGTTTCAAGTTGATGAACACTAAGAGCAGCTGCACAGAACTCGTCAAAATCCATCCTTCTATATTGTAATGCATTAAGCTGCCACACAAATTATTTGTATCAATAACCACTACAGATACAAAACACCATTTGAATAATTTCTATGTTAAATCATAACACTTACTGATGCCAAAAAGTCAGGTATGCGTGACTCCTTCATAGCATCTGTTGCATTTACCATCAAGACCTAACCAGCTCAAAGTTGTGAGATGACAAACACCTTCCTCTTAATATCTTAAATAAAAATAAATTGAAACAAAACCAACCGCTTTGATATTTTCCAAGCTAATAGTGCCATTTTTGCTTGGCTCTAAAAGTGCAAACTGCTCCCTCAAATAAAATAGCTCATCAACAGTTAAAATCTTAGACAGAGCCTGTCCCAATGCCCATGAAAAAAAAAATCCATGAGTTATTGAGAAGCAAATATAGTGTGAATGTGTGATCAATAAAGTAAAGACAGCAGGAACAATGAAAATAATAGAAAGAACCAATGCTCTAGTAACACCAAACATGAGTCTGCCTAGTTAGAAAAACTACAAAATATTCAACACAGTAGCTACTGAGATGATTTGGGCAACAATTAACTCACTTAGCCGGAAACATTTACTTTAAAATAAACTATTTAGATAAGTAGTAATATACCTATTAGAGAAATGCAACACACTACTGAATATTCTCTTTACTAAAGGTAGAAATTTATTGAAGATCACAATACTTTGTTGGACCCACAACTTATTTAATGGGTCTCACTCAAAATTTTGTAGTTTTCAATAAATTCTAAAGCAATATTAGAGTGGTTAAAATAGTTTGTCAAATAGTGTATTGAGAGCAATCCTCATAACTATTAATAATTGAAGAATATGAGACCAATGGAGACCACAGTTGTAGTAGCAAAAATCAAAAGAGATGATATCAAAGGATAATAGGACATAGAGTTCATCAAAATGTTTTTTTCCATCAATATCAGGTTTTTAAAAGCAGATAAAATTTTACATAGATAGACATACCCTTAAAGCTGCTTTTCGTAGAGATGAGGAACGCATATATGCCTTCATGAGCTTGAATATTAGAATATCCAGAGGTACTTTTACATCCTTGTTTCTAATCCATGGATGACCTGCAGTATACAAATTGTAAGTAACAAATATAAGCACAAGAGCCAGCAATCATTGCTGAGAAAACTCACTTAATGCCTGTGCTGCGGACATTCTTTTCCGTGGATCTTTATTTAGTAAACGCTTAACAAAATTGGTTGCCTCATCTGACAGAGAAGGCCAAGGAGGTTCATCAAAAATTGGATCAGCTTTCAATACCACACGAAAGATACCAGATTCGGTCCGGGCCCAAAAGGGACGGCTACCACATAATAAAATATATGCAATCACTCCAATGCTCCAGACATCAGCCTCTGTACTGTAAGCTCTATGTAGAACTTCGGGAGCCACGTAGTATGCACTGCCAACAATATCATTAAGTCTTTCATCTGTGAAGGACAATGAAAGGTCAAAAAATAAAGCAACTCCAAGATAATAAATAGCACACAGTGTAAAAGGAATCAAAGTATACCTAGTTTAACAAAATCTGACAACCCAAAGTCTATGGCCTTCAGCTTTGAGGTCTCCTCCTTTGATGCAAACAAGAAGTTCTGATCCAAAATTGATAATAATTAGAAGACAAATCAATCAAAATCACAATCATCTTATAGCCTGTTTGTATTTGATAATTATGAACACAAACTTATGTTGAGTAAAAGGAAAAGTATGTTCCTTCTCATACATAAATGCCATCCAAAATCTGGGAATGGCACATCAAAAATTGTGTTTTTCCCTTTTGCATTGGTTGAAATCTTAACCATACACACAAAATAAAAGAGTAAAAAATTACATTTATAGACAACAATATTTTTTCCATAGCTTCCATTTTGTTTTTTTCTACCCCTTTTTCCCCAAAAGATAAATAAATTTTTAAACATATAAGGAAAAGGTCTTTCTTTAATGCAAAAAAGATACTTCATACATCTGACTACTTAAGCTAAGCAGCTGAGTTCAATATTATGAAATAAAATAGGGTGGGCGGGGGGAGAAGAAATGTCTAAAAACTGATCATATACTAGACCTCAGGTTTAAGATCTCGATGCACAACACCCTGTAAATGGCAAAAAGCAACAACATTCAGTATTTGTCTCAGGACAGCTTTTGCATCTTCCTCTGTGTATTTCCCACCTCTGAAAGAGCAAAGATATATCTTATATTTGTTAGACACAAAATTTTACCTCTTCCAGTCACTTCCATTTATCCCCAATTTCCATCAGTGGCATCCAAATTTTAAACATTCAGACAATGTATATTTTAAAAATAAATAAATACCTTGATAATATTCTGTCTAACAGCTCTCCTCCTTCACACAACCTAGAAAATGCATAACAGTTTAAGAAAAGCTGTTATTTATAAAACTCATTACACTTTTCGTTGCTTGATTATCTAAAAAAACAAGGACAACTTATCTTGATATTATAAATCAAATCGTCACAAAAAATGAACTATAGCATTTAACTTCAACAAGAAACATAATTGAAGCTTACTCCATTACTATATAGACATTATCATGGTCTTCATATGCATCATAGAATTGTACTAGATTCTTGTGTCCAGTCAAAGCTCTCAATATTTTTACTTCCCTTCTCACATCCTCGATGGCAATTGCAGTGGTCATCTACAATTAATACATATAAATTAAAATAAATTATTACGTACATTTAATAAGTAAATAAATAAGTTAATACATGTGACTTTGCTTTATTATCATAAAAAATAATTTATTATATAATTCAAAAAGGCTAGAGGCGTTTAAATCAATAAATTACAAGGTACTAGTATACTGGTAGTCTGGTATAGACAACGATAATGTGTTAGATTTTCGTATAGATTTTATGTCTACTTCTCTCTTCTTAATTATTCACAAATTTGATAAGGCCCCACTTGTTTAATGCCTAGATCCGTTCCCATCAAAGATCCAACAATGGAACTGTGTCTGTAACAAAGTAGCTTGAAGGAAAATACTAAAATTAAGACAACCATAGCAAAATGTAAGAGCTTCACTCAATTACAAATGAAACAAAACAACAGATCCACACTTAATTATATGCAATGCAACCCATTCAAGAGGAATTGTACCCTTACATCCCAACACTAGCATTGGATAATCTCAGCTGGTCATTTTATTTGCCTCAACATTTTGCCATATTTGTTCACAAATCGGTACTATTTTAATTTTAGACAGCATAAACTGATACATCACCCTTCAATGACTGAAATTTCCAAGCAAAAGCAGAAATGCATGGCCAGCACAATTGGAAAGCCCAATGCATCCAATCAACTCCACAATACTAACAAGCCAAACGAAATATCCTACTCATTGTTCAAACATCGATAAAACTAACAACAGTTAGGAGCAAGGTTTTGAAAAACAGTCCTCGGGCATGATTTCAGCTGCGACATCAAGGTTTTTGGACTCAACACAACCGCAGTTGCAAGTGCATCGGCCGCATTTGTCCTCAAGGTTATTCGAACAACCACAATTGTAATTGCAACTGCATCGGCCATATCTGTCCGCGATTTCCCGCATTCTCAAAGATAGTGACAAAACCATAACCATAATTTAAAATATTAGTTAGGAGTGACAATTCAACTACAATTTTCAAAAACTAACAGAAAATCACTTGGGATAAAACAAGAAGTTAATAACTAATTATGCATTGCATGTGATTGTGAATGTTGGTAGAAACCTTGGCTTTTGAAATGACTTTAACGGCAACTTGTTGTCCCTTCAGCTCCCCTCTCTTCACCTTCGCAACACAAGTGTATCCAAAGTGCCCTCTCCCAACCTCACCTCCAAGTTCATATTTGTTTCCGAAATGCTTGGAGAATCCGAAGTTCTTGTCGAGCCCGGCGACCGCCTCGGTCTCTGGTATGGCAGCCTCGTTGGGCTTCACCGATCCGTGCCTCCGCGCCAGCGCCGCCTTTATGTGCTTGGTCGGCGACGGCGGCGGAAACGGGCGCTTGAAGAAGCGCCGCGGCGAGACCGGGAACACGTAGCGGCCCGGACTCGGACTGTAGAACGGGAAAAACGGAGATCTCTTACCGCTACTCTCAGGCTCCTTGGGGTTTTGGTTTTCGCCATTAGAGTGAGGTTCGGCACTGTGAGTGAGTGTGACGGCGTCGTTTTGCGAAGGTGCCGCGGGGGAGTGAGTGGCGGATTGAGGAGAGGAAAGAGTGGGTTTGGAAGTGCAGAGACCCATTCGGTTTTGGTTCGCGACGAAGACACAAGCTGTGGTGTGGTGGCTGAAGGTCAAAGCATTGCATGTAATAAATAGTAATGCTAGTGAATGGATCGTGGATGAGGTTGAATTGAAAAGTGAGAACCTCTTCCTGCAGAGATATTAAGTGGAATTGAAAATCTGGAGTTTGTGAGAATTAAGGTGGGTTGGTTGGGTTCGTTGATCGTGGGGAGTGTTTGTTTAACAATGGTGGGGCTGATGTGAGGGAGAAGAAGAAGAAGAGAGAGTTTCGTACAAAGGAAAATGAAATGCCGAAAATTTCGGTTTTCTTTTCAATTAATTTTGATGGGTATAAAGTTTGTAATTATTGATGCCGTAAATTTTTGTTAGAACGTGTAGATTACATGATGCCGTAAATTTTCTAACATCGAATGGAATAACAAAAGCAAGCTGTGGTGGGTTAAAAACTTAAAATACGGTGGTCCTCATGGTCTGATTTACGACTCTTTTTGTATCTAACATGTTCCCTTGCATTACACACTTATTTATAAGTTTTTAAACAATATAAAAATAAAATATAAAATATATTAACTTTTATATATAGTTAATATAAAGTTATACTATTGACTAATTAAAAATCATCACACATTCTCTTTGACTTAATTAATTATTAACTATTTTAAAAATGATGAACTTACCACACTTACAGAACTTATAAATATGTGAAAAATAGATGAAAATATAAAAAATATTTACAATGTTATTGCTTTATAATTAAATGTTCAACGAGTGAAGGAAAAAGTATTTTGGTTCTTATACTCCCTTCATAACTCCATTTCTTTTTAAGAGTTGGATATTTTTTAAAAAAATATTTATCTGTCATTTTGTAAAATTTATGATCATATTAATTAGATTTTTACTCGTTAAAATGAATGTGTAATCATATAAAAATCAAAAATGACATAAATGAAAATATTAAGATAAATGTTTCATCATAATAAAATAAATATAGGTTGAGAGGTTATTGTATATGAGGAAAGATTCATATAGTACCAATTGAGAAAAATACTACAAAATCATTTAAGGTAGGTTAGAAATATTCAAAAGAGTGTGAAAGGTACCAGCGAGTTGAGTAAATTATCTGTAATTTTTAGTCTTCCGAAAAGGAAAGGAAGACATAGAATAACATTGGAAGAAGTGATAAAAAGAAATCACATGATAAATGGGATAGCATTGTTGATTTTTTTGTATAATTAAGAAGTATTCTAAGTTTCTATTTGAAATCCAATTAATTTTTCTTCTATCGGTCAGCGCATTTTGAAATTAACTGGTATTTATAATCACAACTTCATACTCAAATCTATGATCTAGCAATGACAAATCCAAGGGGGTGCAAGGTTGCCCCCTCCCCTCTTCCTTGTGATCCTCTATGTATATATAAGGGGGAATAATAAAAATACTGATAAAGAAAAATATATAAGAAAAATAGATTTTTGAGTTGGTGTATGTTTAGTTTGTTTTTAGTAGTATATATAATTTTACACATAAAACTAATAATAAATACTTTTGTTAAATTATTATATATTAAAAGATAAATTTTTAAATAATTTTTTAAATTGTGTAAAAAAAAATTCTGACTCCCCTTTAATATATTTCTGGATCCGTCCTTGTCTTTAAGCTAGTCGAATAAACTCATGTAATTTATGCAATTAATCTTACTTAATAGAATAAAATTTTAAATTTAAATTTTATAAATAGAAAAGATAGACGCTAAAATAATTATTTCCTTAAATAAATTCATATGAATTAATTTAATTAAGATAAAAGTTAACTTCAAGATATTACAGATTTCATATAAATAAATAAATATAACCTAGTTTAGTTTAAGATTTCTACCTTGATCTCACTATAATGAAAAATTACATCTTGTCTCTGCTTATTCTAATTTATCATTCTAATAGATAGCCTTTTAAAACAATAATTTTCGACCTTCTTTTATATTATTATTATTATTGTTATTATCATTATCATTATTATTATTAATAAATTTTATAATTAGTTTCGGTGCAATATTAGACTATTGTATTTGATCATTTTTATTACTAATATATTTATAATTAAATAATTAAAATTAGGATATTACCTTTTTTCACTTTTAGTTCTGTACCTTGATTTTTCCTTTGTTATTAAGCAAAAGGTTAAACAATGTGGTGTAGCTCAAACTTAAGCAATTGACGTAAGCAAATTTTATCTATGTAACAATTTCAATCCAAACTAAAGCACTAATATACAAAGGTCGTGTTGATTTTGTATTTGTGCATTCAAACTTTCATTTAAAAATATAAAGTCAGTTCCATGCGTTCTTAAATGATCCATTATCCATTGGACAATAATTAAATCATTTTTAATATAATTTAAAGTCTCAAACCACAACTTAAATAAAAGTAAAAAAAAATTATGTTGAACATTATTTGTAAATTACAATCCAAACATAATTTTACCTCGCGAGAGAAAGAAATTAAAGCAAAAGGCCAGTGCTTTTTATATTCCCGTGTTTTCCTTCACCGTTTTGTATGCATCCTATTGATTATTGAATATTTAATTTTCGTTCATTTTTGTTCAGTAATTTTATCATGAATTATTAAATACAGCAATCAAATTTATAGGTAAAAAAACTTTAGAACAATAAAAAATGAATTTAAATTTTTTTATAATATTTTTTCAATTATAAAAATTTCATCTCCTTAATTTATTCATGATGTAACTCAACATCTTCAATGAAATTTATAGCTTTCTTGTCGTCTGTGTCTGAGATTCTTTGGAAATTGGAATGAACCACCCTTTCGGTATAAATGCCAAACAGAACAATCCATTCAATCCCACTGACGCTTCCAAAATTTTCAAATATAACCAATACTCATTACAAAGAAAAATTATAAAACAAGGTTAAGCATTAGGTTTATTATTACCAAGCGCATAAATTAGCTTTAGATATACAATTATATTAAATACTTGAATGAAAGGATTTGTTATTCATAATTATGTTATTCAACCTAAACATAATTATTTGTCATAAAAAATATATGGTTTTAATAAATAAAAATAAATTAATAATAATAATAATATTAATTATAAAATGAATAAAATCTATGCATTTTAAATCTTTCTTTATATTTATACGACAAGATCGACTATCTTTACTCCTAATCTAGCTAAGCAATAAATTTATCATCCTTCTAGATTTTACTATCATGACCACTAGATAGAGAGAAGCTTACCAACAACTACGCACCTTCCGCTGCTACACTCAACACAAAAAAGGATTATATCTAAATCTCTCTCGCCACCTTGACTCTAATACCAACTGTAACTAGATTTATAATATAATACTGATGACAAATTTGATGATGAAAATGTTCATGATAACTAATTTATTGATATACGAAGATGTGTATAAACTAAAGTAAGAGATAATTTAAATTTAAACATGGAAGAAGCTTATTTATACACCAAAAGAGTAACATTGTATTTATGACATTGTTGAAGGATAAGATCTATTATTCTCCTTACAAAATTCTTCTACACGTTGCCTTTAAATTTAGCTCTTAAGACACTATCGAGAGATTATTATGACAAGGTGTTATCTTTAATTATTGTCTTTAGAACATTGCCAATGGATCGGAGTTTTTTCTACTGTTCTTTTTTACAATTGTTATATTCCTTTCTCACAGTCCACACTTATTGAAGTTTAGTCCTATTATTATTATGATAATTATATTTTGTGTTCTGTTCCTTTTGTTTTGAATTGGGAATGGAACCTCATCCGAAGGCTCAATATACAGATTCATTATGTTCTTCTTGCTGCTCACTCACTACGCCATCAACATGATTCAGCTCCCCACGTACGTAAAATGTTCCTCTGCAATTTATTTTACTTTGCCGCCTTAAAAGCAGAAAAGTACCATAGCCCACAATTCTGACCCTGACCCGTATTTTATGTTTCAGCACTTGATGATCAGATTCAGCTAGCTAGCTAGTATTACTTTCTTTATCGGGACCTGATCATTTTAGTTGAATTGCTATTTCCCTTGGCATCCAGTGATTACAATCTACAAGTGGTTAATTGATATTACTATAATTAAAAAGGTTGATTAATTAAAGATGAAGTAACACTGCGTCATTTATATAGAAACTTAGTCAACTGTTTCTAATCATTAATTCCTTCTATTAGAAATTTAATAGCGACAAGTTACCTTCTAATAAGCAATGTTGTGACAGGAAATAAACTCAGTTAAGAATATATATATATATAAAGAGAGAGAGAGAGAGAGATGGGTGTATGCATATATAATTAGAGTATTTGACAACAAAATTAAGAATATTTAAGCTTTTTTTTGTTGTTGAATAGAATCATTTAAGTTGGACTCATTTGAAACACAATTGCCGTAAGTATTATTTAATTAGTACTATATATTTAGAAATATACTTACACTATCATACTTATTGCTAAAATCCCGTCCATTATTATGATTATGTTATTTGCTGCACTTGATTTCTTGTTTTGACTTATGTTTTATTTTGATGATGCTGGAAGCTGATGACGACTCACTGAAAGACAACGCCTATGGCATTTGGCACCAAATCCTTAGGCAATTATTGGCACCCCATGGCATGTATGCTGGTGTTTTTGAAGAAAAAAAAAACAAAACTATAGTATCTTGATAAAATTCAAATTGTATTAGTGAAGTGTCAAGAGCTACGCCCGTCCAAAAATCAACAACATTTTAAAATGACAGAATTTGACTTAGGAGTTTAATTATTCATTATTTTTAAACAGACGGACAAAATGAATGAAATACAATCGAAAATTTAAAAACCCGCCATCCCCACTCTTCAAAAGATGAAGACCAGTTATCGTGATGTGATATGACTTAAGATGCACATAATGGATAAAACAAATCATTCCTAATTAATGCAATATTTTGATAGCTAGTATCCTTGTCACTAATTGATTACATTGTTCAAAAATCACTTTCTTCATTACCCTTGAAAGAAAGTTGCAACAAATGGTACTTCTGATTTTCACATTCACACACCAATCCGTGATTTTTGGTATGCCCATAAAAGCGAAGTTAAGTGAATTGATCCCCTTGCTAGATAATACATTATAAATTAAACTCAGATACATTTCATACTTTGTCAATGTTCAAATTCTTCGTTTTCATGTTGTCTAGAGAGGATAGCATCAAATTAAACATTGTTAAAGTTTAATTCAATTTTACAATGGAAAAAGGTTGACTTTCTCAAACAATAATGAGGCATGTAATCAAAAGGAGTTTGGTAATCATGTTACTAAGAATCGAAACACAAAGGAATTTTTAATGAAAGTCAAAGAGGGAACCTCAACGGAAAGTAGTGATGATGGGGAGAGTGAGAAAATAAGGCTGAACATGCACGAAGAAGACATGGTGGTTCACGCATTAATAACTATCTACCTCAGAATTTTCATATCAGAGAGCCCCACTATTGATGCGCATGCTTACCCTCCTTGTCCCCAACAAACAAGAAAAGAAACAAAAAAACAAATATTCGCCCATTTTTCTATCTATCTTTCTTTGTCAGCGTCATTTTCCTTCCTTCCTACCCTAACCATAACATAAGAAATGTGTATTAATTTGAAACTGCAGATAAAGAAAAGATAGAAAGCGAAATGAAGATTAGTTCTTTGTCAGTATTCATCCGATCAAATTCCAATTCCTTCATGTGATAAACCAGCGTCAGAAATTCACAAAAGTAAGTAAATCACATGTGAGTTTAATTCTATAGGCCGGGTCAGAAAATATCTAAAATAGGAATTTAACTTTAGAGCTACTACATACCAATAATTCAATGTATTAAGAAACACTACATGACACTTCGATTTTAATTTAATCATGGGTCAAACAAGGTAATTAATTAAACTATATTATACATATTATACCTTTGGTATCCTCCATTAGTGTTTGAGCCGAGGTTCGCACATATTTAACATTTTCGCATCACAATATTTGAGACACAAGGACCGTGTATTATTAAGTTCTTAATGAATCGACTTAGTTAAGGCTCTCATTAACTTGGATTTTGAATAATCTGATCCAAATACGACGTTATTATATAACTCATACTAGATCAAATAAAACTTTCATACTTGAATATTTTTAGATTAAGTTTTTTTTTCTCCAATCTACATATATGTATAATGTATGTTTTTTTTATGAGATAAAAGAGGCAAAAAAGAACAAAGGAAACTAGCTCGACCTTGGACAGTGTTGTAAAAACTAGTCCGGATGATCGGTCAGATTGGTTGGACCGGAACCTAGTGGCCAAATCGGACCGGTTTTGTGTTTGAACCAAAAAATGCAACTGACTCATGTGATTCGGGTTGACCCGATCAAACCCGACCTAGGTTTAGGTTGGACTGGTTCGACCTGACCGAGTTTTCATTTTTTTTTAGGAAAAAAATTTGAATGTTTTTTTTTTTTTAATTTGAATTTTGAAGTATGGATAAATTTTTCTTATTCAAATAATATTAGTTATATACTTATATATAATAAATACATATATAATTTTAAATTTATAATATATACTAGATCAATTCAGATTAATTACTAACACACCTATTAGACTGCTCAGCCACTAAATCTCACAAATATGAGCCGAGTCTAATGGGATCATAGAGGATGCATCGTACCGAAGTTGAAAGGAAACAAAACTAGGAACAAAGGAGATGTAGTCCTTTCGTTGTCGATTGGTTGGCCAATGCTGCCCGTGACATCCGGGTTGGAACCCGTGTTTTTCTCTGGGTGTTACTGTGATTGTTTTCATTCTACTAGAAGATTGTATGGGCTTACCCGCCCAATGGATATGCAATAGTTATTTGGGTCCAACTTCTCACACCAGGCAAAGTTCCGATACACCCAGCCATGAATAGTAGAATTCCCAAAATGCCCCTTTTAAAATAATACATAAAGGTGTTTGAAATTTTTTCTTATACACCCAGCCTTTCTTTTTCGCTTCGTCTTCTCCATTCTCTGCTCCCGCTTCGTCTTCTCCATTCTCTGCTCCGCTGCGCCGT
>PYAF01005061.1:192800-214166 GCA_007407185.1 Glycine tomentella | reverse complement strand
TTGGGATTCTCAAGAGAAACCCTCAGAGAACTCGAGAATAGGCGAGACCCAAGGCAGGAGACAGACACCAGAGCTCGAGGAAGCTGTCCTGAGATCCCCTGGGTCGCCACTGAGGTAAGGAATTCAAGTTCTCTTGGGTCTCTGTGATTTTGGGGTTTTCTGAGTTTTGTGACCCATGCTGAGATGGGGCTAGAATTAGTCCAGGGTCCAGTTGAGAAATTTGTTTAGGACGATGAATAGATGAAGGATTAGCTTTCAGTTTTTGATTCTGATGATTATGGATTTTGGCTCTGTGTTACCTGTGTGGCCTGTGTTATGGTCACTTGTACTGGTCATATGATATACCAGAGCCTTATATATATATATATATATATATATATATATATATGTTGTATTGAGCCAGGTGTGGCTATTAGAATGGTGTCTTGAGTGAGACTTGAACCATTCCAGAGATATTCTATCTAGGGCTGATAAGGTTATGCCATATTGATGAGGCATTGAATCTACAGTGATTCTGATATTGATACTCAGCCTAGATGGACCTTGTATGGTCTGAGAGAAGCCTAGTGATAGGCTAGACTTGTTTTGAATCCTAGGATAGGGAATGATATTATAATATGCTTTGTGCTGGAATGCCTTTTGGTTTGGTTTTGATATGAGATTGTTATGCCTTGATTAGGCATTGATTCTAAGACTGTTGTTGGCGGGAGCCACAGACCTGGAAAGGAACTGCAGAGTGAAACCTTACCAGGTAAGTTCAGTGTTCTGGGGGATGAATTCCCGCTTTGACTGCACACCACACTCCTAGGGAGTGTTGGTCATGATTCATGATGCATGCATTGGCTGTGGCATTACTTGCATTGATTATATTGAGATTGTGTGCATCTGTATTGGATGAATGATTATAATTGAGATGAGTCTGTTGGCCAATAGATTGAATACAGAGTATTGAGGGTTCCCTGCCTTGTATAGTCGGCATTGAGGGTTCTCTGCCAAGGGCATGGAGGGTTCTCTGCCACACAGAACGGCATAGAGGGTTCTCTGCCGAGGCATTGAGGGTTCTCTGCCAGGGCATGGAGGGTTCTCTGCCATTTGTTATGTATTAAGTTTATGATGATGGTGTTTATGATATGATGAGGGCCAGAGGGCCAGGCCATGGGACCAGTTATGATGTGTGTGCTTGTCTGATGCTTGTGTTGTGAATCTGTGGCCAGGGTGGGAATGATTTCCCAGGGACCCTGAGCTTACTGAGATATGTTATCTCACTCAGTGTGGGGATTTATATGATTTCAGGTGATATATCTAGACGAGAAGATCAGTCTCAGGGCAGGAGGCCCAGTTGAGACTTGGCTGCTGACTGAGGAGCAGCAGAGGAGCTTGAGGGCTCATTTTTTGAAAGTTTATGTTTGTACCCTTGTTAGGGCTGGGGTGTGTGTACCCTAGATTATGTACAGTTCTGTATACCCTCTGTGAGGGATGATGTTGTGTATCATCACAGCATGTGTGGTGCGGACTCTGATGTATCTGTTTGTACAGAACTGTTGTTGATATATATATATATACATATATGACTTTCCTCCTGAGCATAACTGATGATTATGTATTTATCTGCCTATGTATGATATGTTGAAAACTGGATCAGTAGGGGTGTGAATCCTGGTTTGTGTGTGTGTATTGTATGAGACATGATTATTCCATACATAATGTATCAAGAAAACGATTCTAAGCTTCCGCTGAGATTTTAAATTGATGTTTCTAAAGCGCTAATCTGATATTATTAATGATAACACGTCGGAGGCCTACGGGGTGTTACAATTGGTCTAGTTGATAGAAAATAAATGTATTCCACAAGAATTTGAGTTTGATTATGCTACTGATGAACCTTATTCACAAGTAATATATAAATATCTTTGTAAAACGTTAATTGAGTCTTGAGATATGTTCTATTCCAATTCACCTAAATTTACTTTTGTTATAACAAAAAAAATGTCATTTAAAAAAAGCAAAATACAATGGTGTTATTTGTACAGGACTCGTGTGGCTGCTGGATCCCTCTAATATTATACAAAATCTGCTTCTATATCCTCATGCTGTAAACTCCACAGTGAACAAGCTTGTCACTTACAGGGGCATCAATGCTGATCCCGGGAAAGAACCTGCAACATCTACAGTGCAAGTCACCTAAAACAAAGTCCGTATGAACTCAAGCCATTGGCATAATGTGTGAGAACTTCTCCCAGCGCAATCATTTGAAATTAAATACCATTTTTTTTCATATTGACATTTTGACAAAGACAAAGAAATCTCATTGAGAGTGTTGCAGGCGAGCTAGACTTAGAGAGTGAGCTAGGAAGAGTAGGGCACTGCAATGCCACTGTCACGTAGAACTTATTTTGTTAGATATATGCCCAATCTTAGCAGAGGAAAAGGATGGATCGTCGATTCATTGGTTCAAATATTCATTAAGATACAATCTATGGAAGTAAAGAGAAATTCTCACCTCTCAGTGGCTAATTTTCCTTTAGCAATATGTGCACTGGGAATAGAAATTTGATCAACATTATTTTCAGACAACTCTTTGGGACTATGGATATCCTGCCAACATGATATAGATAAATTTAATACCAAACACCATAGTATGACAAATATAAAAGAGTTACAACATTTATATTATTATTACCATCAAGGATGTTCCATTATACAGCTGCATAGAAGATGAAGCATCTGGTTGTTGCAAGTTTTTCAGAAATCTATGTTCTAGTAACATTGAAGCAGTTGGACGCTCTGCTGGATTTCTTATAAAACAAAGTCTCAGGAAATCTTTACCCTCTGTTGACAATGTTTCTGGTATAGGAGGGGTATCCTTCATTACCTTAAACATAGCTGCGGCCTGCATAATTAGATGAGAATTTACACCTGGTTAAAAAATGAATTGGACATGTATACATACAGCATCTATACTGAATCCACAAGCTGCAACAAAAGAAAAAATAATATAAATATGTTTTAAGCTGGTTGTTAAACCAAACTTTTAACAATGGAAAAAGTTGATACATTATAATCCATTAGAAAACTTCAGCATCTCACTTAAGCTCATATAAACATGTCTAGATACGAAGTTATTGAAACAATCAATAATATTCTTTTAATGAAATTGGGGTTCTTATACCAATATTAAGAAGGAAATGATAGCACTATATTCTGCAACGCTTTTTTGACACACTTTTATTTGGTGAAAATTGATGTAGGTCTCACTAAATGAGGTTCATGTCTGATTTGGTGCATCTCCTTTTAAACTAGTGGGATTCACATGAATTTTAACCAACAACAGAAGAGAGTGTATTAGAAAGAGAATGTTGAAAGATAATTCTAATTATGTTACACGGTGCTGAAGTGCCCTGAATAGAAAATTGATAAAAAGACAAGAATTTTTTTTTAAAGGTACTTACTCCTTCGTACTCACTCCAAGGAGGCTTCCCGGTGAACATTTCAATAATTGTACAACCCAAACTCCAAATATCAACAGCAAAAGCTTGGTCAGAGCTGTTATCTTTTTGCACAACCGCTAGAAAAAGCTGTGTGAGGAATAAGTGTCAATAGAGAACGCATGAGACATCGTGGAGTAATATAGAGTTATAAACTTAGTATATACCTCTGGAGCCATCCAATATGGACTTCCCTTCAAAGAAAGATCTGCAACATGTCCAGTTAGCTGTGGACATTGACATCCAAAGAGTATTATTAGGGCACAAAAGCTACTAAGTTAGCAATGGTATTCGTGAAACCAACAAGTAAATAAGAAACCATAGATATATGTCATAAAAAATTCAAATTAAATAACATATAGAACTTGGAGACACACACTTTCTACATGTCACAGATTTACAGGTAAGCACTAAAGCACAAGATACATATTCAGCCAATGGAAACTAGCAGATGTATCCGATATACTCCAATGGCTGTAATGGGTAATAAAACAATAAATTTGGTTCTTTTATCTTAATGCCTGCATTTTTGTAATGCAAATTCCCACAGGAATGTTTTAACAGGGTAAAGATAATCATATCATACTTAGAAATCCAAAATAGTGGTAAGAGAGAACCATTCTCTCTCGGGATATGAATAGAGACAAGAACAACTATATAATAGAAGGGGAATTTTACAACTCACGTGCTTGGCCATCCCAAAGTCAGCAAGCTTAACAACACCAGCAGAATCAACAAGCAAGTTAGCTCCTTTGATGTCCCTACACACATACAACAAAAGAAAAGATATACATCAGATGTTCTAATTCCAAATTGAATTAGTAATTTCTGAAAGAAAAAAAAAAAGAACTAGTAATTTTTATAATGGTTACGCAAATATCTGGTAGAGATTTCTTATACTAGTTAGACACGGATATCATGCAGGTGACCAGTACCTATGAATTGTTTTTTTGCTATGCAAGTAAGCCAAGCCCGAAAGAATGTGGCGCGTGAAATTCCGAACAACACATTCTGTTATTGCACCGCAATGTTCACGAACATATTTATTCATAGAACCGGGATGGACATATTCCAAATAAATATAAAACCTGTCTTCTACCTAGTCAAAACACAACCCAAAGACATTAGAAGGTTAATTTGTGGGCAGTTCTATAGATAATGATTAATCTTAGACAACTAATCATGAATAGGAATTCTTCCTTACTATTTCGCTGCCATAATACTGCACAATGTTTGGATGTTGCAGATGGCTAAGAACTTTAATTTCCTGAAAAAGGCAGAAATTGGGTAATCAGGATATATAAAGCGAACTAGAGAAAGGAAAATAATTTTGGATAAATAAAACATTATAAAAAGGAAAATAGTTAATAAATAAACAGTTTATATATACTTCATTCCATTAAGATTTCGATACAAGTATTAAGAAATATAATTAATTTTTTAAATTTCATGAAAATATCAAATAATTTCTTAATATATTGATTTATCTTTTCTATACACTACACTCCCTAACTATTGATTAAGGATAGTTTTATATATATATATATATATATATATATATATATATATAATGTAACATTAATTTTGTAAAATAATATTTATTATAGAATAATTTTTTTCTCTTACCCGTGATATAATTTAGAATGGAGTATTAACTAATGAGATGAATAACCTGCTCTAACTGCTTTATGCACTCTGCAGACTTTGGATCATCAGAAAATATTTCTGCTTCCTTCATTGCACATAACGCTCCAGTTTTTCTATGAGGAACAACAATGTGTTTTAGACGAGCTTCGAAGAAAAAGAGAATGGAAGAGCTTAAAATAATGCTTATGAACAATGTAGCACTACATATATACCTGTTGGTGGCAACATAAACAGTTCCAAAAGTACCACGACCAAGAAGTTTCCCTTTTTGCCACTGGTTTTTCATCGGCAAGGATTCAGTCTTAGCCACAGGTGGGGAAGAGGTAGAAGATGGCGAAAGCAAGGGGGCCCCAGGCCCAGCCCAAGGAGGCAAGGGTAAGGGGTGAACAGTGAGAGGAGCAGTGGTTTCACGACGTGCTATAGAGGTGTCAAGGGATAACTTGGGAGGTATGGATAAGGAAGAAGGCCTGGTTGGGCTTTTGGGGTGTTGGGTGGTGGGGCTTTTCCCCCGTGGGCTTTGGTGGGGAGAATGAATGTTATCGGTGCGTAATGCGGATAAATCAAAGAAGGCGGGAGGTGGGTGGGAAGAGTCAAATGTGGGCATCTCTGGTGCTGACCAGAACTTGTTTCCCTTGGGTGAGACGTAATAGTATGGAACGAAATCATCATTTTTGTTGCAAGTATTTGGGCTGATTCTGGGACTGGCGAAAGGACTCGTTGGAGCACTTCTTGGAGGGAAGCTCAACCAAAAGTTATCTCCTTGAGTGATTGTGCTTGTAATTGCACCACTGCTCGTGTCTTGTTCAGCCACCACCCCTGGTGACCTTGTCTCCACCTTCTCCATATTTTGTCTTGTTTGTTGGCTCGCAAAAACACTGTACACACAAACCCAGACATCAGAATTCAAAAAGACCAATGACTTTTTTCGACATTCCATTGTTCAAAATACTTAGCAATAAAATTAATATCAGCAAAGCATTGGTGCAAGGCATATATTCGGTCCTCTCAAGTATTGTTGAAAGAGTGTTGAAAATGAAAATATTCTATCAAATTCTTTAATGAAAATTAATTATTAATAAAATTAATGAATATTCTATATTATAAATAAAAAAATTATAACTTAAAACCTTGTAAAGTTACCAAACTCTCGTGCACCAATCCTAATATTCATAAATAACTCTGTTGGAAAAATACTTGTTTGACATTTTTTCTTTTTCTTTTTTCCTCTTGTTTTTAACCTATATTTTTCTCTTTTATTTCTTCCTCTTCTTATACACCAATTTCCCCCCTAATATTTGATCAATTGGTTGAAAGGATAGAGAAATAAAGTAACTTGACTAGATAGCTGGATAATTACATTGCACACAAGCACAACAAAAAAATCAATTTTTATTTTAATAACCTACTACATAATGAAACGGAAACCATGCATGCACCAAACGAAATGAGTAACATGGGAATCAAGTTATGTAAATTACCTGCGCATTCGAAAACCAGGGGTGAGGGTGACATCGACAGCGGCGTCAGGTCTGTCGGCGGCATCTTTGGGCGAGGGAGAACGGTAATCAGCGTCTCTGGGCAAGGGCAAGGGCTGAGGCTGAACGAGGGAGGTGGAGAAACGATCGAAGGTGCTGGAGGAGCGAGACAGGGGGGGAACCACAAGGGCGTCTAAGACGGCGATGTGGGTTAGCTTCCTGGAGCACCTCGACGTCGACCTTTTCCCGCTGCCGAAGAACCAGGCCGAGCGGCTGTTCTTCCTGGTGGGGTCGGAGGCGGAGGACGTCGAAGGGGATGACTTTAGAGTCGCCGAAGAAGATGACGATGACGACGATAATGACGATGATGTTGATGATGGTGAATTAGAATGAGAATGAGAATGGGAGAAGATGAGGGTGGGAAACCAACGCATGGCGATGGATATAATCTACAATGCTTCATTATGCGCATATGATAGCCATTGTTGTTGGTAATAAATGCTGTGGATGTGTATGCATGCAGAGAAAGGAAGAGAGAAGAGGGAATTTAGAAATTAGATCATCATGCATAGATTTGTCTTTCTGGTGTATTATTATTATTCTTGAATCTTCAGCAGACAAACAAGGATGCGGTTTTACAACGCCAAATCCGGGTGCCGCCAGATGTCCGTGCCGACCTTTTTTCTCAATAATGCTGAGCCGTCATGACAACATTCATGCATCTTAATAAGTGTATACTCTATTATATTATTCTAAAACCAAAAATCTTACACCCCATTTTTGGAACAAAAAACAAAGGAGAGAGGGAGCTTATAAATATGACAAATAATACGATGAAAATTTATATATATATATATATATATATATATATATATATATATCATCTAGTGGTAAGTTTTATAAAATACTTTTATTCCAATCAATTAACCTACCAATTTTTCAACTCTAAACTAACTTTCTAATTATCAGTTAACTTTGCGGTTAATCATGTCAAATATGTAACTGAACTTTAGGAAACAAAATCTATACATACATGGGACAGGGAAGAAAAATAACGAAAAACCTTCTTAAACATAACTTTTATCATTTATCCGAAACTTTTAATCCATTTAAACCAAACAAAACCGTCTGAAGTAAATTAAAGTTTCTCAAGTAATAGTACGTATATAGGTATAAATAATAGATACAAATGGGCTAGAGGGGCTTATTCTTTTGCTGGTAGTCTTGTACCCATCACTTCGGTGATATCCCTAAGTGCATGAATATAAATGAGTTATTTTGAATACCTATAATTATATAAAAGGAATAGGATATTTTAGTGTACACATTTTATACATGTTTTATTTCTACAACCATATTTTATTGTTTTATTTTTATAATTATATTTACAAATCATTGCTTACTTCTATTATCTAATGGAAAAGCAGTTAGTTAAGCACGGAGTGTTGTTTCCCTAGTCATCATAATACGACATGATAAATGATGATCAATCAATATTTCACTTAATCCGAATACAAATCGGGAAGAAACCCTATTACGTCAATCAAAAGGCAAAGGAATTTACCACTGCACTCTCTTGTATCGTATGGTAAGGAGCCTTCCTATGATTTGTTATAAAATCAGCGGGTGCCCAATAAATAGAAACTTTGGGCTTAAGGCTCCAGGGCCTTGAACTATCGCCATTTTCCAGGCCATTCTTTTTTTAGCCTTTCAAACTGGGCCTCACTTGGACCTAAAGTAACGCTCGGTTTCACATAACATTTCCTTTGACTTTGAGTAGTTTTATCTGTTGTTTTTATTGACAAACGAGTAATGATGAAAGAAAAAATAAGATCTTATTCACCAATATCCTTAGAATATTAATTAAGAAATTAAAAGAAAATTATTTATTGTGTAAATCATAAGAATGTAAAAATATTCTTACTTTAGTTCTTTAATCAGTGTTCTTATAACTTTAATTAACATTTAAAAAAACAAAAGCTTGATTTCAAAACTTAGGTTTACGTAAGAACTACAGTTTATCTGTATGCATTAAAAAAAAAAGTGGGATCCTCACTAATGGTGATGCCTATTTCGTACCACCCGCCGCACACGCTACCGTGCGTGCCATGCGAAAACACCACAATCTTTTGCTTGCAGAGCAATAATGACCTTTTGTTTATGACCCTCTAAAGAGGGAGACAGAGAAATAGGAAGAGTAGTTTTTCTTTTTAACAAAAAAAAAAGACTACGTTACTTGTCTAGTTTCCTTTTAATGTGCAATAACAACATCTTATTCTTATGTGTGCATTATTTTGTACTTTTTAAACTTTTGAAGGGTGGAATCATTTTGACAATGACTGTGAAAGCCCACCCTCTTAAAACCCGATTGCTCTTTTTACTCTAATAGGCTAATAATGCCTTTTCTGTTTATTAATTTGCAGTTGCTTTTCAACCCAAATAGCTTTTTGGCCATTGGTGATGCTTCAACTTTTAGCTACGAACCTTTCCACGGTATGCGTTGTGTTTTTCTTTTTCTTGTGCTTTTGTTGGAAAGGTTTTCTTGTTTTTAATAAGACAAAAGTTAAAATTCAACTAAAATGATCTGAAATCATTTTTGTTATATTTTTTTTAATTTTAAAAGATCATTTTTTAAATTCATGTATATAAAATGAACAAAAAGTTTGTATAAAATAAAACCAGTTATACACTGTGTCAATTACTTAAATTATTTTAATTTGAAAAACACACCTAAATTTGTTGAAGAATAAATTAGCGCTGACAAAAAATTCTTGCAGGTTAAATTTTTTTTTTTTTTAATTTTATTAGCGTATCAGTTAAGTAGTTAAACAAATCATTTGACTGTAAAACATTATGAATTCTTGTTAATTAGGAAGGGGTTATTATATTAATGGTAGGTTTTTAAACAACTCCCTAATCGACTAAGTTGAAAGTATGGATAGAGCAAAAAGTAAAGGCGTAAAATATGAAAAGGAAAGGTATAAAATGAAATGCCGTAAAGTCATAACAAAGCTGTAAAGACTACAGTGTAAAGACAAATGAAAATAAATACTCATGTTTGATTGATGTATATATAATGACTTAATGAGAACTTGGCTTCTGAATTATTGTATAGTTAGTTTAATTTATTAAGCTTTAACTACTTGTTAACTGCACCGTACGCGTAACTGGTTTTTTGCATTAAAATTGCATAAGACCTCAATAATAGTGGTCCATACATTTTTGGATTTGAATGGCTAGGCCTTGGATGGTCATTATTTGCAGCGTTAATGATTGTTAATTAAAAGCATTTTTTATAGTGCGTAGAATTAATGTCTATAAACAATTTTTAGTCCTTTCTTCTGTTATCATATATGTGTTCCATAGCGGGAAAATGAAACATTAGAAGAAACAAGAACATAGAAGAGACCACAACTCTTCACGTCATATGTTAATTTTATTTCGGGAGAAGCTTTTTTTTTTCTTGTTGTCTTCTCCTATATACAAATCACTTTTTAGATAAGTTATCCAAAAAAATATTGAGTTACTATTTAGGCTATTTTTGACAAAATTAATTCAAAAAATTGTTAAAAATTAACTGAAAAGTTAGCTAGTAGTTAAAAAGGAAATTATTAAATTATTAGTATTCGATAAAATTAGTTGTTGAAGTAATTTAAAAGTGTAAAATGATTGAAAAATAATAAAATCATGATTTATTAAAAAATGATAACTAAGAAATTGAATAAATATAATAAGGATAAGAAGATATTTTCTTCTAAAAAGGCTATACCATGACCACCAAAGCCAACAGAGAAGATTGGGGAAGTCAGAATAAGAAAGCACTCATATTGGGGTGAGTTTACTACTTATATACTTAGATGCTTTCATCAGTTATCTGTTCTGCACTTGATTATCCAGTATTTACCGTGGGCACAATAATTGTCACAGAAGAAAATATTAAAAGTTAAAAGTTTAAAACTAACGTTTTAAAAAATTTTACTTCAAGTAAAGTTTAAAAAATGCTATAAGTTACTAAAAAAATTATTTATCAAATAGTCAAATAAGTTTTTTAACTAATAAAAATAACTAAAAATTAGCTTAAATGTCTTTTCAACCAATAATCGTAATTGATGAATTTAAGATTAAGTTTACATAAACACAAACTTTCATAAATCAATAGCATAAATTATTAATTATAAAGACAAAATTATATATGTTTGATACTTATTTGTAAGTAGTTTATTTTATGCATGGATGTTTGTATAATTATTTTGATTATTTTATAAAAATAACTTATGATATATTCATAAACTATTTTTTAACTAATATTATAGCAAGTTTTGTAAAATAGATTATGAAAACAACTTATAACTTATAACTTATATATATATATATATATATATATATATATATAATCTGTAACTTACAATGTGAAATCTTCCTGCCTTTTTAAAATGCTACTAGTAATTGCATAAAGTAATGAACTCTCCAATATGACTCAAATGTTGCCACAACTTTCTCCCTTATTAGTAGGATTGAACTTTATTAGAAGGCTCAAATTTAACAATCATTCCCGTGCGCATAAAAAAAATGTCGTCGCTTCACAGAGGTACAACTTTTAGATGGTTGCAAGCAGCGAGTCCAGATTCTATCAAACATTTTGGCTTTGTGAGCCAAGAATTGCATTCCATATTGTTAACATGTTCGACTTTAAACGTGTTGCTGGATCTGGTTGGTCTCTCTTTCCTAGTGGCGTGTATGATTCACTAAGTTGTTTCCCAAACTCACCATAATCTATTGACATGTTTGATAAATATGCTTCATAAAGTCTAATATGGCGTTTTATATGTTCTGACACTATAAGAAATCTCATCATTATATTCATGTGATAAATTTATTGACTGTTTGGTACTAATATTTGGTAAAGTGAGCTTACCCTTATAATTTGAGTAGGCTCAGAGTCCCTCTTGTCACCTTGTAATTCAATGATTATATAATGTTAGTAATTCTTTCGAACTCACGTATAAATAACAGTAATTAAATTTTTACTAATTAAAAAAATTAATTGATATTATTTAATTTTATTAATCTTAAATAAAAAATTATTTCTAAAATATTTTTCATTAAAACTTATTATCATAAATAAAAAAGAGTTATTAAAAATATAAAAAAATAAATAAAGAATACTTTAGAAATAATAACATTAAATAGGGAAAAATTATTTAGATTTATTTATATTAAGTTTAATAACTAAAATTATTTTTTTGCTTATATATGAATCTAGAAAAAGTATTATTTTTCTTACAATTACTACTACCCCAATGATCATGCAATAGAGTGCTTTAAGAAAAACACTAAATTGATTACAAACTTATAATTAAGATGTTAATAATATTGTTCATGGATAGTTTTTTGGAAAAAAAATACAAAAGTTTTTTTACATGTAGAAATCAAAGATAATATCATGATATTTATAATAATTCATGCATCTTATTCAACTAATTAAGCTAAACCTCTAACATACACAAGGCTTTTTGCAAATAATTATTAAAATGGTACATAAAATAAGAGGTCATTAGCATTTATTACAATTTATTTAAAATTTAAATATATTTTTATTCACTTAAACTTTGGATAAATTTGTTTTTAGCACTCCAAATTTAAATTAATTTTTTTAGCTCCTGTAATTTGAAAAAAAAAAGTTTTAGATTCTCTGTTCGAGACTTCACTTAAGTAGTTAACAGATTACAAGTGACTTATATGATAACTCATTTTGATTTCATGTTCTTATTAACAAACACCCTCCCACGTATATTTTTTCTTTTAGATGATATTTAAATAACGTTACTTCATACTAATCAAAGAGAAAACGAACTTTTCTCAATTATATAGACTAAAATGATTGTTTTAAATTTTGGAGAACAAAAGCATATACTCATCCTAAATTTGAAAGGTAAAATCATATTTAAATCTTTGTTTAATCACCGATGTGCTGTTGGCTTGGGGGGGAATTAATTGGAAAATAACATGACAGTGCAGTGAAATTAAAATGATTCTCTCAAACAAGGTAAAATCTCAGTTACCAACAAGAAGAAGGTTAGGGTTCCCTTTCGGGGCATAGGTAAAGGGATGGATGAGAATGAGTGGGGTATTGGTTGGGTGAGAGAACAAAAAGGTAGTAAAATCAGACAACAGAGCAGACCAGACCAGGGGACGTTATTGATGGCATCAGAATATTCATGTCATCCATTTAATAGTAATAATGACAATAAAGTTTCCTTGGTATTCATTCCATCATGTCAAATCCATGCACGTGATGGACTCCCCAGTTCTCCTCACCAGCATCCCCCATTTTCTAAGTCAACAGCGACAAAAAGCATTAGGAAAAAGGAAATGACAAGGTGGAGAATTCAAGTTTTGGAGGGTTGGGAAATAATTGAGTTCCACCCATATGAGACAAAACCCATTGCTGTGAGTGAATGTTGCTGCAGGGTCACCTGGTCAATTCTCACGCAACAAAATCATCACACATATCACATCTACTACTTCCTTCTCATTTTTAGATGATGTTTTTTTTCATAAATTATTTATTATTTTAAAATATTTATTTATTTACTTTCAAATAATATAACCTTAAAAACTAATACACTATCAATATTGTTATAACTGTGTAATATAACTAATCATGTATATGGAATAAGTATTTTAGTCTTCCCGTAAAAAATCATTTTTAAAAAAAATAGTTGGATAAACCTTAAGGGTCCATTCAATAGAATAGAATGAAATAAATAAAAATAAAAATAAAAATTTTAAATTAAAATAAAATACAAAAATGTGAGTTTTATTTTATTTTTTTCATTTTTTTTCTATCCAAACGAAAGGATCCTAAACACATATATTGTTATGTATATGGGTTAGTCCACAAGCGATTTGTTTAAAGTTTAAACGGCAGGCTAAGCATGTTAAAATTAGGCTAACTATATGTGTTTTGGCCTCATCTACTATTTAACTCATAAGTTAGTTAGGTTGGTTTAATAATGGCTTACCAAGTCAGTCTGCAATTATTTCTTTTTAATATTAATTATTTTTTATACTTTTATTATTTATTTTTATCAAAATTTGGGAATAAAAGCTTAATCCTTGGGGTTTTACTATTAGAATAATCCATACATATATTTTTTTACTAATATAAATATTGGATTATTTTCAATTTTTTATCATTTTTTAATCATTTTAAAAAATTCAACCACTTTTTAATATTTTGGAATATTTCCCATTTTTTATTATTTGACCGTGAACTAGTCTATTAACTGCCACTGAGCTAGGTTAAGCGCAAATTAACTGGACACCTATTCGATTTAGCAGTAGCCGAATTCGATTCATTTAATTAAGGCCATTGACCATCAAGCAATGCAAGTAGAGTGAAAAATCAATTTTCAACAATATGATTTAAATGCATGAAAAATTGTTAAGTATATGTTTAGTTTAGAATTCGGTAAAGTTAATTTTAATAGAAGTATTTTTGAAATATTGAATACCATGGAGATGTATGTATAAAGTAATTTTAATATCATATTCAAATTAGTATATTTATACATACGTATATATTTGGTATATATATATTACTCAAAAGTGTGAAGATCAAATTTTTAACTTAAAAATGAATAACATAAATTGAACATGTACTCTCGACATTTAAAACTTTAAACTGACGTTTCCTTTGAGAATATCAGATATATTGACTGTCTTTGATCCATTTCTTGTCTTATAACCAGGAGGATATCCATTTTTGACAAAGCAAGTCTCAATAGTATGATTTGTTCTACCACAATAGGTGCACAGTTTTGTGTTTCGGCCTCGACCACGACCTTTTCCTTTGTCATATTTGTTGTGATAATCATTGTCATATCTGCTGCGATTATTTGTGTTATGAACAAACACTTTCGATTCTAATTGTGCAGTGGTCATAGCTTCTGAAGTGAATTGCCGTTCTTGTTGAATAACAAGGGGGAAAACTCTGTTGATTTTAGGAAATGGATCAATAAGCATAATCTGAGAACGAACTGCAGCAAACGAATCATTTAAACCTTTCAAGAACCGAACAGCATGATTTCTTTCGCGAGAGATTCGAAAAATAGAGGATGATTCACAGTGACAAGAGGGAATAGGATCCAGATTGTCATACTCATCCCAAAGAATTTTTAATTCAGTAAAGTAATCACCAACAGAAAGATCACCTTGATGTAGATGATATATTTCTTAAAGAAGATCGGAGATGCGAAAAATATCTGCTTCAGAAAATCGATCCCGCAAGTCTTTCCAAGCTTTGTCTGCGCGTTCGACATTGAGAATGGATCGGGCAATGGATTCTGTAAGAGAACATCGAATCCATGAAAGAACGGTGGTGTTGCAACGTTGCCAATCATAATAATTTGGAGCAGAGAGTTCGAGAACTGGAAAGCTGCCATTCACTAGAACAAATTTGTTTTTCGATATCAAGGCTTGTTTCATGGCACGAACCCAGGTATGATAGTTCTTGCCATTCATGAGAGGAGAAACAAGAACAAGAGAGGGATTTTCATTAGGATGAAGGTAGAGAGGATTTGCAGGATTAGTAATGGGATCCGGAAAGGTTGAAGATGAAGACGCCATTTTCGCGGAAGCAAGAAGAAGAAGAAGAATTAGAGAAAGATTTTGTCTGATACCATCTTATGAATCACACATGGAAAATAAGAACTGAATGATTCTTCTCTTATTCAATATGACAAGTGATACAAGGCTTTTATACAAGTGATACAAAGCTTGCGGAAGAAGGAAAGAACAACTAACAACCTAACTGCATAACTGATACAAGGCTAACAAACTAACAGACTAACAGATTTAAAGCTACTGATAAACTCTAATAAGTACTATCTTTTATATTCTTTGTAAAACGATCACTGGTGTAATGTGTATTTCAGTGATTGCTTGTAAAATTGAAACAAAAGTGTTTTATATTTGAATTTTTATTATTACAAGAATAAGTGAGTAATAAAATTTAGTATATTTTTATATTTAACACAAAAATTTATCTAAAATTGTTTAAACTCAAAATGAATTTCACATCCAAATTCAATTCATTAACATGGTATAAAATATGTGAACATTTAATTAAAATTACATTATTTAATGTTTCAATGAAGTTTTAAATAATTCAACATAAATTCAAACGTTTATGAACAAAAATAACATTCCTCTAACTATAATTACATTATACCCTTCTTCAAAAAAAATACATTATACCCATTTACCAATAATTTTTGTATGAAAAAATATCACTTTAATTTTATCATCGAGTTACAAACATATTCATGTTGGGGAACATATATACTTGTTAGGGAGTTCTAAAGCTTGATATGAACTCAAACAATCCTAATAAGTCTTTGATATTATGTGTAATTGACTTGGTGTGACTCTAGTCCACAGGATCAAACCTATTTATGAAGTGTATCCTTTAATTGACTTGTACGTAACAATTCTTATCTTTTTCATGGAGTCTAATGTATTTTACCTTTCTCGATCGCATGTGAGGAGAGGGTGTTGCTTCTTACACCTCAATTATGTGAGACAGGTATGAAATGCCTTTGGCTTCAACCTATGGACTCGAGACCTATAAGTTCTTTTGCTCTTGGATTATGTTGTTGAATCAACAAATAACAGTAGTATGTCGGTATAAGTTTTGGCTTGAGTGTTGTATTTGCCTTACTCACTTTATCATATTATTTGGATTAGTTCCACTAAAGATTCTAATTGGTTGTACATACTCAACTCTTATTATTGTCAAATTGAGTTGTCTTTGTTCATGACTATTCAAATATTAAGCTTAAAAGGAATGATCACTTATCATTTTTATTTGGTCAATCCAACCAATAAACCTTTACAATAAATAAAGATTTATGGATACTCAATGTTAATTTACACATATTGAGAGGGAAGAAAATAAAAGACAAATGATAATGTAATAGGTAATATAATGTGCGAAAAACAAAGAAATAGAAGAAAAAACATTAAGAGATATCAATTAAATAGTTATATTTTTTAGATGTATATATTGTTAGACTATTGATATTAAAAAACTTGTAATTAATTATTCTATTACATTAATAGTTATATATATATATATTAATGCTTCTTTATAACAATATTGTACCGTACTTAACGCAAAAAGTTATATTTCTGCAGCCTTTTTTCGCTTTGTTAATTCTTATATTTAACTTTTGTTTCACTGACCTATATACAATTGTGTATACCGCGGATTGACCTATGTTGATTGAAAAAGCCTCCAGGATGTAGCTGATTAATTATTGTACTTAATGGTGGGGTGTTATTGAACGATGACTTCCGATAATTCAAAATAAATAAGTTTGGATTGATTAAATCAATTGATTTTTAATTTTAATTTTAAACTAAATTAATTATAATTGGTTTTGTTATTATGTTTATATTTTTAAATTTGAATTAATTGGATAACTCAAATGATTATATTTTCTTCTACTTTTATCTCTATTTTTTTTAATTCATTTTGAATTTCTCATGATGTTATCAAGTGTCATAATTTTGTCACATTTACTGTGTAATTTTTAATCATATTTTGGATAAAGAAATCAATTAAATATGTAAAGTGATAACTCATAACTGTACAAAAGTTAAATATTAGATAAAAGAAATAATTAGTCATTAAAGACTAAAAGTATTTTAACTTACATTAATTAAAACATAAAAAAATTATACAAAATACACCAGGCCATAAGTAAAAAATGATTGATGCATATTTAATTTTACTCACACTAAAAATATTTCAACCCATAATATACCCCAAATTAACTGTAAAAACAGCTCCATAACTTTTATATCATAGCTCTTGAGTGAAAGTCCCTCCCAAAAGAAAGTAAAGAAAAAAGGGGGGGTATGAAATGGCCATTTTTTAATTGGATATAAGTTTCAATGTGTCTATGTAATGAATAAAAAAATAGTAGGCATGAATTTAAGGTAGTAACACACTAACATTTGAATTGTATGTTAGAGTTACATTGATTGAGGTTAGCGATTATTGTGGGGTGGATAAAACATAGCTAATGGGTTTTGAAAGAGAAAAGGAAAGAGAGGAAGGACGAAAGGAAAAGATGAAAAGACAATGATCCGAAGTGAGTATGAAAATGTACCTGAGAGAGGCAGAGGGAATACATTAATGAGAAGAGTCCCTCTGTACGCAATTGTTCACCAACACACTGAGTCACTGCACCACTCTGATGGTCTGCTCCTGCTCCTGCTGCAGTCACTGTGACTCTCACCACCATCATTCTCCCACCCTTTTGCCCCCCTGGGATCCTCCGGTTTTTTCTTTTCTTTTCACCTATCGTTCTTTCCTTTTTACATATCTTTATTTATTATCTTACAAAATGTATAATTAAGCAAGATCACCATGGCCTTATCCCCGTTAAAAATGTACGATTACTTGAAAATGGATCGCACAATCAAGAATATGTGTTGTCCCCTTTTTCTTAAACTATAGTATGCATTTTTTACCTTTTAATTGCTCGTTTGATACCTCCATTTATAGTGTGTCAGAATAACACTCAAAAATCAATTTTATTCATATATACAATCATGGTTATATCATTAAAAATTGAAGCAATTGTTTATTAGTATTTAAGTTTCACCATGAAAATAAATTAATTATTACATGGTAGTAAAAGAAAACAGCAATTATGCATGGGGTAATATTGTCACGCTGCACTTAAATATTTTTAACGATTTTTATATGTATTTTTTTGTGATAAATACTTAAGTAATTAATATATAGACTAACATACCATTAGTTTGACTGAAATTGAACTTATAATTTTTAAACAAATCTCCAATTCAAATAAAAAAAACATAATTCAAAGAAAAAATTGTAATTAAGAGAAATTCACTCATCAAAGTCAATAAATATTTTATACCAATAATATGATAAAAAATTATTAATATATAATTTTTAAAACAAAATATATTTTATTTTGTAGCTTTTATAAAAAAATTATTGATAAATGGCTGAACTTTTCTTTGTTTTCGAAAAACATGATTTGGCTCAGGATTGCCCTTTGTGAATTCCAGACCAATTTGTGGATACCTCTTCGAGGAGATGGAAAGTCCATTCAAGGGCTACGTTAACTCTCTCTTTGAAATAGCTTATTTTTATTCCTGCTTTAGAAAAATTTTAATAACATTGTTTTAAATATTTTTTATTAAATAAACTTCGTATATATTAGTCCTGCCACCAAAGAGTAATCCTAAATTATTTTTTATAATGGATATAAATTAAGAACAATAATAAATCTCCTTGTTTCTATTAAAATTATTTCTAATTTTCTAGTAAATTATTTATTTTTATTTACTATGTTAATATTTTATAATCGGTTACATCTCGATCTACAGTAAACATATAATTGAAAATTAATATTTAATGATATTTTACATTTTAAATAACGGAAAAATTAAAACAAAAATTTCTTTAAAAGTGATACAGTAAACAGAAATGGGATGAAATAAATAAATAATTATATCAAACCAGCGGAAAATCACCTATTGATCGAAAACCTTATGATACAAGTACTGAAAAAACGACCTGTGGATCACAATTCAATGGATTAGGAAGTGTTATGTATTCCTATTTACGAGGGAAAGCTGAAGAAGGTAATGTAGGTTTTCAAATTATAGGGGTGGCATTGTCATTTTTTCTACGCGTGAATTTCAATGCATAATCGATCATAAATTGCGTTACTATTGCATTTGCACTCATTATAAGCGTTAAGAAAATGAATTTTGATATCATATTCATGTTCATATCATAGTCATAGTACTAGTATATTACATGGGTAGGTGCAAGAAGGGGTATTTTAAAGTAACTTGCACGTGGCATGATATCACCATTATATGGGATCTCGCAGGCCCTGACGTATAACCAGATTGAAGATTGAAACTTCAAGTCTGGGAAAGCTAAAGAGAAAATAAAGGCTCCTTTCTCACCAAGTTAAGATAACTTAGTAATAATACTCCTATCATATACATTAAAAAATTAGTAATTATATTTTTTTCAAAGGCACTCGTGTAAAAACATTTAATACCTTTACAAGTGTACACGAGTTAGTTTTGAGTCAAGTTGGACTAAATCTATTACTTACTAAATAAAATATTTTAGTTTTAGCAGGATTGATGAATTTGGCAATTTGCACATCTTTCGATTCATCTCAAAATATATAAAAAACTCCATCAATGATATACTGATTTGCAATAGAGTTATCAGGTCCGAAAGATTAAAAATCATTTTATTTTATAAAAAATATAATTAAATAAATAAATATAATAAATATATAAATAATAATTAAAAAGTAAAATATATGTCGCATCAAATTTGTTATTCATGATTATGGTTTCAAAATAAAAACTTGTTATCCAAATTCTTTTATCATAGTGATTTTCTTCAAATGTGTGCAATTAATATTCTTTATGTGTACGTTATCTTAAACAATGAAAGTTTGAACTTTGAACTAGTTGTGGTGTACGAAACAAAATGTAATTTAAGTAATGCAAGTTGCATATAAATAGAAACGGAACGCAAGCTTGCATGCTGTTGAAGTGTGATTTATTGCATTATATTAGCTTACGCATAATCTTCTTATAATATAATTAGAGTTGTACCATATGTACGACTATAAACATGTGTTATACAGATAGCGAGAGTGTAAGGTGAGAAGAGTTATCAAACTCTACATGGATCATTTTAGTTAATCTTAGTTTTAATGATTAATTTTAATTGTACAGTTAAATTTCTTTTTTCTTCCCACGTGAGACGCTTCGTGTGTGTATAAAACACACGACTTCTTAACATACAACTACCATTTTGTACGAAGGTAAATTTGGTGCACAAATCACTTGAAGTAATTAGTTTTTTGGTGTTTAAATAAACAATTAACAAGTCCAAAAATGGTTGACGCAATTGTATAACATATTGTTGTGTTTACATGTGGAGCAATCTAGTAATAAGATAATATATATTCAATTTTGTTCATGAGCAAAAATTCTTTAGGGCAATAATAACCACACATTGTAAATAAGGTTAGTCTCTCAGTTAATGGGTTAAAGGATACTCATAATTTTTGACACATTGACAAAAAAAACAATTATCAAATACCACATTGTTTATCTTCGATAGAATATTGCATAGGATGAAGATGAAAAGATAACCTAATAACATATTTAATCTTTTTCTTTTGTATTTTATAGTTTAAGAACGCTAGCTTATTATCTTTTAGACTTTCTTTAGGATAAACTAAAATTTATAAAAAAAATCACAATTGATAAGTTTTATTTTTAAATCAAGAGATAAAGTCATTAGATAAAAAGTGTGATCCATCACAATTGACGATTTTCAATAAATTTTATCTAATCATAGATAGAGCGTTAAAGAGGAAATGTAAAAAAAATGTCTCTAACATTCCAGTTTTCAATATTTTATGTTTATTAAGAATTTTCTTTCTACAAACTTTCATGATTTATTCATTTTAAGTTTACCACTCATATATTATTTAACGTTCAATATGTATTCTGTTCATTATCAAATAAAAAAAATCTCCTATAATTATTTGGTAAAGTAACTCGATTTCCACAAATATATACCAAATTAAGAGAATCTAGTTGCACAATAATGAAGGATATGATGTATGAGTTATTATAAATCTACTACTTTTTTTATTATAGAT
>PYAF01005061.1:166459-184611 GCA_007407185.1 Glycine tomentella | reverse complement strand
ATTCATTGCTAGAATTTTTCTTTGGATTAAATATTGTGGAATGTAGATAATTATATGTGAAAATTCTATTGGTATAATATAAGTTTTATGGGCTCAAAATATCCTTAGTGAAATATATGTACGAAAAGGGGTGCACCAAACAATGTTAAAACAACCCTTAACACATAATTAATTTAGAATAATTTATAGTATTAAATTTTAGTCTTGAATATTTAGTAATATATGTTAAATATTTGAAAAAATGTCACTCAATGATTCCACTTAGTTTAAACATAGTTGCTTCTTTTGTAAAAAAAAAAAAAAAAAAAAAAAAAAAAAAAAAAAAAAAAAAAAAACATGATTATTTCTCGTAAAATAGTGTGATATTCATAAAGAAGTTAAATGGGAATATTCACCAAAAAAAAATCATGAAGAAATCAAATAATAGGAAAAAGAAGATAAGAAAACATCTTCAAGTTATTTTATTATTTTAGTTATTAAAACGATTGTTTTAGAAATCATTTTCATAAATTAATAAACTTGGTATGAAAAATTAATTATTGAGTAGTATGAAATTGTTTAACTTAAAAAATGAAAAATGAATAAAAAAAAGACCCTAACTTTTCCTTTCCTTTTACTTCCTAAGTTGGCTCCGTGCGCTAACTCAGTAGATTCTGCGTGCAAAAGAACTATTTTCAGAATTAGATTAGCAACTGTTATTCTAAAATCTACCATTAAGCAGTTGTCTGTATTATCTATGAGTTTTAATTTTATCTTTTTATCATAAACGTCCTATTTCGATAATATTTCATTATATTTTTTTTGTATTTAAAACTCAAACCTAGAGGCGATCGAGAGTATTTATCGTCATCACCATTACATCATAAACGACATGTGTAGCAAATTATTCTGAGCATATAAGTTCATCAACAGACTCTTAAATTAGAAATAAAAATGTTGGACATAAAGACTGATAGTGGCATAAAATGTCACGTTAGATAATAATAATTAAACAACAGTACCCTAACGCGTAACTTCGCTAAGGTTTTGCAGCAGTATTCAGCTCCCACAAGAAATTTGCATAGACGCTATAAGCAACCAGTAGTGTACGTCTTCACACTGGAATATGTAGAGTTCTGGTGCATGATTCGAGTTTTGTAAGTATTGTAAAATCCACATTCCTAATCTCATTTCGTCATGGCAATCTTTTGCTGTATCTTCGACGGTGTTTCTGGAAACATTTTATTATTATTTTTGCTCAGAAATAGATCATAAAGTAAAAAATGGCACATATAAACGCTTCAAAAAGAAATACAGCTTCACGATCACGGCAAGCGCAACATTTTAATGGAGTGATTAGTGCACAACCGACAATTTTGGCAAATGGAAATCAAAGTTTTCATGGTAAGTTTGACAAAACAAAGATTATAGAATTTTATTTTTCTTTTCACAAAGATTGCATGAAGTCAATTAATAAGTGTCTTCTCGTCCAATATAATCAATAGTTCATTTATATTGTTCATACTGTGTTGAATATGTGATCACTCAACCGTGGGTTGCTGCATGCTCACCGATTTCGTTAATTGACTTTGATGCGGCATGTGCTTCGGGCCGAAAATATACAACAATAGTGATATTGTTTATACATCAAAATCTTACAATAAATTCTAAACAAGGGAGAAATATAGGAATAGAAGAAAGAAAAGGGCGTGACAAGATAAATGATGATGTAATGGAGAAAAAAGTGAACTAATAGAATTTTGGATGAAAATTAATTGTATGAAATACATGGTTTAAAATAAAATGAGAAATGATAAAATGCTACTTAATTGAATTTTTTTGAAATGTGTGATTGTTTTAATGTTAATTTTTGTTTTAAGACATTAAAAAGAAAAAAAAAACTTTTCTTAAAAAGTATTATTAAAATTGAAAATAGAAAAAAAAATATTTGATACTCATTTTATAAAATAAATACTACTCTAGGGTTGAATATAAATAAAAACTAATTCATGCTAATTAAGAATTCAGATAAATTGATTTAATTCATCCCCTAAACTATCATTCATGTTAATTGATGAAAGACTTCAATTTTATAAGATTTTTTTTCAAACAGGAATACTCTTTCTCCATTTTGAAAGTTATGCAGTAGATATCACGAAAAACAAAGGAATTATTAGAAATAAATTTTGAAATGAATAAAAGGATATACTTTGAAGATAATTTCATTAAATATGTTAAAAATAGTTAAAATGTATTTATATTTAAACGGTTTATCTTAAGAACAATAATTAAGAAGTTAAATAAAAAAAAAAACCCCACTAAACGATATAACACTTAATGTTATAATACATTTTTCCCCATAATTTTGATTAAAAAAATCTTTATTTTTTAACTCCTTAATTATTTCCATTGGAACAAGGTTTAGACCGTATGTAAAATAAAAGTAATAAATAATAGCATTATAAAGCAGTGGATACCCTACTGCATAAGCGCTAGAGCTAGCATTTCATAGCATTGTTCTTTTCAATTTTCATTTCACTAAACTGTTATTGTGCAGAAATTACTATGAAGTGTTATCATGCTTCTGTTTGGCCAAAAGAAACTCAAACCGAATGACGGGAATAAATTTATTCTTGGTAACTGGTAAGTGAAGAACATGAACTGCATCATTAAACCCAAATCATATTGTAAAATCTGAACACCGTGACGTGGTTTTGACTTGTGAGGCTCTCTGCCGGGGGAATTCTGATGTCAACAAATTGGGGAGAATGGCATAATAGGATAAAGGAAACATTAATGGGAATCTTATGTTTCCGGATTGATGCATTGTCTTATTCTATAGTCAAAGGGATGAATTTTATTGAAGGGTGGAAAAAATAAGAATGATAAAATTTCGTATATGATAACTCTAACATGTAGTGTACGTAGCCACTGTAGCCCCACAAGGGTCATAGAGTAATATGCATCAAGAATATAGCCTTGGTGGTGTTGGGAATCTTCTGCAGGCTCGAGTGATAAGTACTATAAATAACAAATATTTTTGAGAATTTTTTTATTAAAAATTGTATTCAATCATACTCAGTGATAATATATAACAGCTTACACGTTTACACAACGGAACACAAGGTCGATCGATCCAAGTTATCAAAAGCTTTTTTTGTGGGGTCTCATGAACTGACACCAATATTATTTTTAGCTCCTTATATATATTATTCATCCTTGAACTAGCTACTATAAGTTTGGAAGGAGAGGAGAACAAACCAACAAAAAAGAAAACGAACACTACTTTTTCACTCCTTTGTGTTACAATTAGCTTGGCCGATAGAATTCATATTGTGTTATTTCAATCAATCTCTATATTATACAGAATCATATTTTTAATTTATAAAAAAAAATGTGTCACAAGACACTTTTATTTTATTTATTAGATTAGAAAGTAAACAATTTTACCAAGCAATTAAAAAATATTAATAATATATACTTTTAATATTTGTTTTTAAGTAATACATCACAAGACATTTTTAAGTAATTTTATTAGATTAGATGGTAAATCTGATAACTCCTCGAAATACAAAAGTGTTTTCATTTTAAATAAGTTCCCCCTGCCCTATAAAAATGAAGGCTTAAATAGAATATAAATCAACCCTCACATAAATATTAGGCTATTACTTTTTACACAAATTTTTTTTGCTATTCACACTCTTGAATTTTGTTTTTATTTATTTATACCTCATCAGCCGAAAATAATTTTTATTTTCACGTTCAAGAAATAATTTTTAAATACATCTTGTAATGTATTCCAGAAGTAAGTTTATGAAATTGCACAATTATTTAAATTCTAAAAACTTTACACTATTTTTTCCCGTGCTAAAGTGAATTTAATTAAATTGAAATTTAGAGATAGAAACCATTGTGCATCAAAATAATTAAAAGAATTTACTATCTTTTAATTCCTTAAACTTTTTTGGATTCATGTTTTTATTCCTTTAACTTTTTTTTGTACTTTTAGAGTTTTAGTCCTTAAAAATAACTAAAACTAAGGATAAAAAATTATGGACTAAATAAGAACCATAAAAATTTAAGGGACTAAAAACAAATAAAAAAAGTTCAACAACTAAAAATAAAATCTTAAAAAGTTTAGGAATTAAAAAGATAGTTTATCCTAATTAAAACTAAATGTTTTGTAATGGAAAACCAGGTCAAAGACCAAAAAACAACACTAACGACTAACTCTAGATTCTAGAAAACTTGAGCATTTGCAGTGGCATGCCCCTTGACGGCCAATGAAGAGCCTATGTAAATAATTTCTTGGTAAAAAGTAAGGCATGATTGATGAGAGTCGAGAAGTTGAAAGCCACCACATGAATCAACTTCAATAACTATATGATGAAATATTCAAACTACGGGCAAGGATAATCCCATAAAGGAGTTCCCAAAACCAGCATTGGTCGCGGATCTAGCACCCAAGTTACAAGAATGAGAAGACACAAAACCACAGATGTCATTTATAACACTTCTTTATACCTGTAAAGAAAAAATCAACTGTGGCTTCGGGGAATTAACCAACAAAAAGCATGAAACCCATACAATGCCAAAAGGCATGAACAGCCAGCGCAGCACAGTGCAAATTTGTTATAATCAGTAACCTTACAAATTTTTACCTGACTTGGTTTTTTCTTTTCTTTCTTTTGGGAAGAACAACGCATATATTCTAATCTGAATCTGATGACAACTGAGGAGGATGCAATGCCGCTACCATTTTAGACAACATCTCTTCCATTTCCACCAATTCTTCCTGGCCAAAGCCCCAACTCCTAAGTAACTCGGCCCCCGCTGCTCCTCGTTGAATTCCAAACTGGTGAAGATTTTGCAGCTTACTCTCCAAGAGTGGTAACACAATACTGCTAGATCGTAACCTGGCACCCATGGGAATGGAATGGATGTCGAGGGATCCTTTTGGTGAAGAATTAGTAATTTGACCACTCATCAATTCACCGTGCTGGCCAACATTGTTCCCAAAGATTGATGGAAAAGGCAAGGGGATTGGCAAGGGACTAAGAGCAACAGATAGATGGCAGAACATTGGCCTTGTATTGGCAAATCGAAAAGCAGCATCAACGGTATCCTTTACCTCACCAACTGAAGCGCGATGACCTTCTATAGAACCAAAATAGTGAAGGATTGAGACTTGAGACAAAAACAATCATGCAAAGGAGGGAACTTGGGAAAGAAACAGAATAGAAAAATAGGCTAAATAAGGAAAACAAATCATGTTGATAAGCAACAACCTTTCTTAAATTATTTCATCCCACTGACCTAACTAATGTAACAAACTAACCAATGGTAATGGCTTATAAGTACCTAAGTAGCTAAGATACACATTTTTTTAACTTCAAAATACACGTGAGCTTATCTGTCTAATTAAATACAAGTATTGATGAATATCTGTCAATTTAACTTAAGAGAGTTCCATAACAAAAGAAAAAAAAAGTGGATTCATAAAAGAGCAAATACCGAGGACCAAATATCACTTGTTAGCTATGATACAACATAAAACCATATAGTAATTTATCACTTGGTTCATTCAGAATTATAAGATAGATATAATCAATGGTATTATCAAATATTTCATGATAGAAATTTGGTAGTTGTCTTCATTTCAAACCTCTATTTAAGATATTTGAGTTCTTTTGCATATCCACAAAACATGTATTTGTATATATTTTTATTTTTATTTTATCTTTTGGACAGAGACATGTTGCTTTGCTGCCTCCAATGATTCACTAACTAATAAAAGATAGATACCCTAAAATCTGTTGTTTTCATGATAAGCCTTGCACAGAATGGTAAGGTTGAAATTTAGAAAATATACTATACACTAAATTAAATCAATATGATTATTAGATATGGACCAAAAACATTGAACTTGAAGTGGAGACTGATGTTTGATTAAGTTTCGAAGACTAAGACGAGCACAACGTAAAGGGCAACCAGGTGCTATAAGACTCCCAGAACGGCAGGATTCAGGGAAGGATCAGACCCATTATGGATATATTATTCGCAGACTTATCTTGCATTTGCAAGAAGCTGACTCCACGATTCAAACCTGTGACCTCCTAGTCACACATGGCAACAACTCTAACTGTTGAGACAAGGCTCCCCTTAAAGACAAGCAAAACATACATGAAAAAAATACTAATCGCTAAATCTCTATAGAAAATACCTGATGCAAGAGCTCCATGGACAGTCATGTGTTCAATAGCCTGCATGTCTTCAACATCCTCTGCTATTTGTGGGGTCAACGGCTGAAAATTCTCTAACAGAGACAGTTCATTCTGTTCCCCTGAATTTCAAAGAGTAAGACCAATCAAATACATCTCTTATCAAGATTTACCCAAAAAATTAATCACATTTACCAGTTAAAGCTGGTGCTGGCATGGCAACATCCAGAACTGACACCATATTCTGCCTTCCTTGTCCTGATAACATTTGTATGATTCCGTGAACATCCACAGCACCAGAAACAGAACAAGCATCTGCAGTAGGCCCAACTGGAACCATTCGAAAAGGTAGACTAATGGAGTGTAGTGCTGCAGCATAAACTGCACTTGAGTGGTAATGCTTTGCATCTTCAATGTGGAGGAATCTGGAAGCTTTACCTATGAAATTAGAGGAAAAAAGAAACTTACAATGACATCTAAAGAAGATTTAGTAAAATTGAATATAAGAGTATTGGAATATATAATTTGTACATCTGCCAGCCAACACAAATGCATTTAACATCGGTAAGGGAAATTGTATCAATATTAGAACAAAGTACAACACAATTCAATGCCATCAATGATATCCGGCCATTTAAATTAGTAAAGTATCACCATGTCAAACACCAATACTTGCTGCCTATTATCAAAGGAAGGATATTGACTATTGTGTTGTCTAAGATAATAAATTGTATGTGATGAAGATTGTTACTTTTACTTAAGCAGGGCAGACCAACAGGCACAAAAAGTTTACAGTAGGATGATAATCTTGAAAATGATACAGCATCATGAAGATCCTCCAAGACTGCACGCTTCCTGCTCTGAAGATTTGTGCGTGAACCAGAACCTTGGACAGCATACAGTAAGACAGGAATGTTTGTATATTCATCTACAATATTCTCTAAAAATTCAGAAGCCACAGCAGAGAAACCTCCAGAGTCATCAACTACAAATTGAAATCCCTGTCAAAATAGCCAAAATTTAAAGATTGTAAAGGGCACATCAAACGAAAAATTAATTTTCTTTTAGAACTTAATGGACAAAGGCTCTATGTTTGAAGTTATACATATAATAACATCAATCTGAAAATCACACACCAAATTTTACAAAGTTGAACAAGAAAAAGATAGGATATCTAGTCATAAAGTAACATTGTGAATCGCAAACTAACATATGTGAGGTAAGCATTTTAGAGAATCAAGAATACTGTACTTCTGGCATAGCATTTATATCTACTGAACTAAATTACTCGTGTCAAGCCATATGCAATGCACTTTCATATATAAAAAGGACCATAGAAAAATGGAAGCTAAGAATAAAAATTGATCGAAAAAGTGAAAACCTAAAGAAAATATATTAAGTCGCTGGATATTGCTTCCATTCATTGTCTCACTACAAGGGTGAAAGTTATACACGAGAAGTAACCCACTAGAAGATCGGAAAAGTGAAAAGTCATTACCTGTATATGGTCACACTCTTCAACAAAGAATCGAAGCCTGTCACTAATTTCTTCCCCTTGCGCAGCCCAAGCAAAGGAGTCCCTTCCAATTCCATAATTATCAAATTCCTCAACATCTGCCCAAACTCCATTTAATTCATATAGACTCCGGGGGTGATAATGTACTTTTGAGTAGTCTGTCCAAAACTGTACACCATTTTCTAGGCATTCAGTTATCTCCTTATCGTCATACTCACTTCGAGAACCATTATTCGAACCACGGATCTCATTTATCATATTCACGCTTTCCTCTTCTTCATAAAGTCTTTGTAGGAACAAATTTCTTTTATAAGGTTCAGAGGCTTGGGTAGAAACTCTACCAGTCCTGCACATTGGTGTAAGGGCATTTAATCCATTTGAACATAAATTTAAACCATGAGAGAATAACAGATATAACTGAAGGAGTAGGTTTCATGTCCAATAAAAAGAGTCAGGCAAAACAATTTCAAATTTTGAATACCCTAGAAGGCTTAAAGTTGACACTCAACACAAACAATAGAAGATACATGTAATTAGAATGTTTGCAAGTTAGATATTTGAGAAAAATTACCATTTTAAATAATTATGCATACTTTTAAATCTGAGTTTTCTTGTATGTTTTCATAGTAGCAAAGAACTTCCCTCTCCCTTCCAGTTTTCAGGTATTTCATACGTCAAAACTATTCAAAACTGACCTTATATGATGTCTCCATATTGCTAATATTTACAAAAGAAAAGCAATGAATCCACTAAAAAACTAGTAACTCAGAGATAAGGTTAACACAACAGAAACCAACATTCCCAATATCATCCATTTCAGAAAGAACCTCCTTCAACCATCATTATGAAAGTATAGAATAAAAGCTCTCACCAGGTGACAACATCTGGTGTTGTGGAAGCAACCTCCGTATACAACGTACCACGTGAACTCATAGATCCAAGGGATCCTGAAAAGGTTGAAAAATCCCAAGAATAGATTACAAGTAGGATGGGGACAAATTGAGCTTGCACCAAGAGAAAAATAAAGGGATAAGAAATTATATAATTAATCTAAGGCTAAAAGAAGTTTACACTGAGACATTCTAACATCATAAGATTAAAAGAAGACAATATTAACATGGAATAAATGGATGTAGCAAGGATGTTGAAACAAAAATTGAAGTCCAAGAAGGAAACACCACATAAGCAAGAAAATGTGTTTTATTCAGCTCTTTAAGGGCAGAAAGGAAAGGCTATAATGTTGCATAAAAAGTTTTAATATGTGGGTTGTGGGAATCACATTGAAACTGAACATCTAGAAATGACCTTGATGAAAAATCAACAATCTTGAATATCTACTATCTACAACCAACTTTGGTATTTTATATTCGTTATTCATAACTTTCCAAACTATATTACCAGTCATTTAGTTATAAAGTACAGTAAATTATTGTTCACATTTTGAAAATAAGTTGTCTTCTGCTTTTAGCACTGTATAATGCTTCCCAATTTTTATGATGAATCTCTTGCTCTTCCTCAGATTCACAAACAAAGCAAGCTACAACCTTTAACCATGTTATAGTGTGAGTCATTTTGTTATATATTGTGTAAAATTTTCCTATGACATGCTATCCTGATTTCCATGTCTAAAAATAAAAGACTGGTTGACTAGTAGTATCATAAAATTTTAAACAATTACTAATGAACCTTTACAGTGTATGCTAACTAAACTGGTACTACTACATATTAGTAATTATTTTTAATCAGCATTCTTTTTTCAGAATTCAGTTGAATGTAAGACTAACCATGAATCCTTTGCTGCAACATAGCAGCATCAACTCAAAGAACAGTGATGGCAGCAAATAGATCCTATAAAAATGGCAAAAGCCAAAAAGGAACAAAACTGATATTTTTCTTCTATAATTTAAATAATTAAAAATTAAATACCTCTTAAGTTTATTGAAAGTAGGCGAGGAGTATATGAAGGGATACCCTGCACACATTTAACCAAAAATGGTGTAAGCATAAGAATAATATTTAATGCTTCTAATCTACAGTTTTCAATCATCTGTCCCCATTTTCCCTTCCCACCACCAAAAACATGCCAACTAGACAATAAGAGTATCAGTTAATAGTCACACAATCAAATTAAACCATACTTTAATGTTTGAACTGGTGCAACAGGTAATGTGGAAATGGCACATGAATTGGAGACACTAGATAGCAGTATACCAACCAGAAAAGTCCAAACACAACATCTCATTCTATCTGCTAAAACATAATTCTAGTTCTGGTTACATACAAGATATTTAATTAATTTATTTATTTTATAAAAAATAAAAAAGAATTATAGTTCAACTACAAAAAATTGCACCTGCTGTGTCTCACCAGTACGATAAAGAACATCCATGTTAAGATCCTGATTCTTGAAGACTGAATCAGCAGAGGGATCCCCAGCCAACCCAAGCAACTCATCCTTACAAATTGAACACAAATGAAACTTACATGATTAAACAATAAACATGCTCAATCAACAGTACTTTCAGTTAGAGACAATCAACTTCAACAGGGGAATAAAAAAAAGGAAAGAAGGTTTAGCTCAATTCGAAATAAATAAACTAGAGTAAACAGTGCATGCAGTGATAGTATAAAGAAATATTACACTTTTCATCTAATAACAAACTGTTGTATATAATAAGTTCGTTGATTTTTATAATAACTACTTTAAAAAAACATATAGCAACAATTATTTGTGATTGGTTGATAGTGAAAAAATTTCTACAATAAGAGCGCATAGAAATGAAACTCAATAAACAAAGCAAAATGTGTAGTAGCAAATCAATTTCTGATATTTAATTAAAAAGAACAAAAAATAGGCATGGAAACCTGAAAGTTCCAGAAGTGAGAACCAACGAAGTTGGCGAAATCACCAACTTGGACAGTCACAATCTCTTTCATTTTCGCTTCCTGTCAGTCACAGAATCGCATGAGTTAATTGCTTCAAACTCAAAGCAGAAACGTACCTTAGGTTGGTTTTTGGCGGCAAAGGGTAACTTCTGGTGTTTAGGCGATGCTAAATATTTTCAGTTTTTAATTTTTAAGCCACTGAAACTCTGAAATATGAAAATGGTTACTCTCCTCCTCGGACGGCGGAAGAATTCGATTTCCCTTTCCGTCTCGGGTCACGGGTCATTGATGGATGGGTTGTAACTAGTCTAGCAACAGGGTGAAAAGGCCCAACTCATCACTTAACACTGCGATTTTTTATTCTTCTCACCCCTTTTCTAAGTTCACCCCAACTTTTTTAATGAATTTCTTTTATCAAAATAGTTTCCACGCAAACCTGTTTTCATTTGATAAATTACAGCAACATTCCTTGAGATTTCATATAATTACACAAACACTCACTTCTTATTTTTTAACCATCACATCCATCTCCCTTGGAGGAGTGTTAGTATAAGATTTGAGGAGAGTGTTGAGGAGATATTGGTATAATATTTTTAAACTTAAACGAAATTAGTATAGGAGTAAAAAAAAGTGAACTTATGTATAAGAGAAATTTAGTTACGCTTAATGAAAATGACAAGAAAAGCAAATCATGAGCGACAGAGAAAAGCTGCACGGATTCAAAGAAGAAAAACTTTGTTCAATCTTTCAATTAATTTTTCTTGAGCAGTCCCTCCAAACAAGTTCAATCGAGATATGGGAGTGAAAATATGAGTATTCTTCTTACCAAGGTTGGGAAGCGGTCAAGGGGTGACTCATTAAGGTCATGTTCATCCCAAAATTTAGAAGTTTTTTACATTGTTAAATAAAGTTATAGTTATTTTATGACCCCTACCCTACTTTAAAATTTTAAGAATTACTTTATTCGTTTAACATATTCTTTTCTATTTGTGTACTATGTATTTCTTTTGTTCATAAAAATTATTATACGTTAAACTTTGAGATTAAAAAGTTAAATTCTTACATTTATATTAAAGTTAGAAAGAAAAGAAACAATTTTTTAGTTTTCTAATATATTTTTTTTACTTGCTTCTCCAAATAATTAAATACTATCAAAGAAAATATTTGAAAACTTTGATAAATTATTTGTACCTGCTTCTACAGGTAATTAAATACAGTCAAAGAGAATATTTGAAAATAATGATAAATTATTTGTATCGGCTTTTCCAAATAATTAAATACAATCAAAGAGAGTATTTAAAAACTTGAAAAAAGTGGTTTCAAATGAGAGAGATACATGCGGGATGTCCACACTAAATTGTCAAGTCAGTATCTGTATGAGTAAAATATGCTAGTTGGAAATGGTTGTCTGGACGTGATGAGATATTGAAATGCAACGATGATAAATTATTTGTACTTGCTTCTCCAAATAATTAAATTTGTCAAAGAGAATATTTGAAAACTCTGATAAATTATTTGTAATTGGCTAACTGTTTTTCTAAATAATTAATATGGTCAAAGAGAGGTCAATTAGAGTATTTGAAAACTTTAAATAGTGGTTTCAAATGAGAGAGATAAAATTGTCAACTTGGACATGCAGGATGTCCACACCAAGTTGTCAGCTCAGTATCTGTATGAGTAAAATATGTTAGCCTAAAAATGTTTTTTTGGACATGATGAACGGTTAAAATGAAACGGTGATAAATTATTTACACTTGTTTCTCCAAATAATTAAATAGGTCAAAGAGAATATTTGAAAACAAGAAAAAAGTTATTTCAAATGAGAGACAAAATTGTCACACTGGACATACAGGATGTTTACGTTAAGTTGTCAACTCAGTATCTGTATGAGTCAAAAATATGCTAGTGTGGAAATGGTTTTCTAGACATGATAGCAGTTATAATGCAACTGTTTAATTTTGTAACGTAACTATTTAATAAATATGAAGTATTTTTTTTAATATATAAATATTTAATATAATCATTTTCAATAAAATTGTATAATAAAAGTATATGAAACCATATTAGTTTTTTGAAATAAACCAGATTTGATTATGCACATTAGTTTTCTAATCTCGTATAATAAAAGTATAACCTTTTTTGGAGAAACTTATGAGGATAGATGCTCATGAAAGAATAACCGAATTTTATTGTTACCCAAAAAGGAGCAATATTTAGCCTTTCAATCTCAAGGAAATCTGTTGATACTTGCTATACGATGCGAAGAAAAAAAATGAAGAAAGCAAAGGAAAAATAGAAATTGATGGTGAAGATTAAACGTACGCACGTTTGTGAGAGACAATTTTACGCGTGAATAAGATTTTGTTGAAATCGAAAGAATATGAAAAAGCCATCCTTGAATATTGACAACTGATACGCTGTTGGAAAAATCCTGACACTTTATGTCAACCTTAATAAGATCCAGCCAAAATGCTGAAAAGCACGTCTACTTAAGATCGAGGAAGAGTGTGCATCAATATTTTCATGCGATCATGGCAGAGACTGATTTAACACTTTATTGTTAATGATGCAAAAGCTAGCAGATAAGCTTGAGCATATCCTGAAATAAACCTTTGGGACATTTTGCATAAAATTCAACATCCAAAAGCCAAACCCAACCACAAATTAAAGCACATAGCATAATTGAGGATTGATCTATGAAAATTGCCCAGTAAAATTTAAGCTCCATACAACTATACTGAGTTTAAAAATAAAAAAGAAGAAACCTTGAAAATCTGCAAAACCTCAGTTGCTCTCTACCAAACAGTTTAAAATAATGGTAGCATAAACTTGATCCCTATAGTACTTCTATGTGTTAGATCTCTATTATTCTTATGTTGTCAAATTCTGGGTCTTCAACTCTTCATCATTTTATGTATTGTATTATCATTTATCTGCAAAATTTTAGAGGCTGTGATTATCAGCTTCAAGCTGGTGGTGGTGGAGCCCTCCTTTCCAATTCCGGCAATCTGATGATTGCTCATCTTCTGCATCCACACTGTTCCGTCCAGGGCTTGAGAGACCCTTAGCAGATCCTCCTCCTCCTAGGAGCAGAGGTGTGAGAGGACCTTGTGGAGAACCAGACTGTGACATGTTTCCCTTTGATTTATCCTCACATTCATCTTGTGTCATCCATGAGCCATTATCAACCTGGCCAATTGAAAAAACTGGGAATCTCCTAACATGAAGCCTGTACTTCTGCATAAACCACAGATCCACATAAGTTGTTGGCAACAAAAATTGGCAAGAGGTAGAAAATAATTAACAGTGATAATCAATAATCATGGTTTGTTTTTTGGGTGAATCCAATTAGAAGCCAAAGACTAAGAGACCTAGGTTTCAACATATGGTTCTTTAATTGTGTTGTGGGTGGTCTAATATGATCAAATACCAACAAAAAAAAATGAAAAAACACTCACTTGCAAATGACTTTTTACTTCATCATTTGTAAGGCCTTCCACCTGCATCAGTTCTCTAATCTGTTTAGGAGTGGCCACTGCAAAACAAAATAAACCAATTAGGTACACATTGATCCCACACAGCACATGATCCACAGTTTCAATTTCAGATGGCAGAAGCAACAACTTTTTCTTAATTAAAGGTTTTAAATTAGCGCAATTTTTTTAAATTACAAGAAATTGTGGACAAATACAAATATTGCGTAGCAAACACCCAAAAAAAACATCAACTTTACAGTCCAAATTGCAGTCACAGACCATTTTTAAAACAATTCATGAGACAAAGAGTCAACTAGGCCTACCTTGTGCTCCACCAAGTTGTTGAAGGGCGTCCACAAAGCGCCGGTGAAGCTCCGGCGACCAGCACCGCCGTTGTTTCCTCGGATTCTGCTGCATATGCTGCGGCGGCTGTGGCTGACTCTGTACCTCAACACGGAGCAAAGAGGAGCCAGAACTAATATCTCCACCAGCACTCTTGGAATTGCTATGACTCAGTTCAGAAGCACGAGCAATCAAGCCAAAGCTCGGAACTTGCGAACCCTCCTTCTCGGGGAGACACGAATTCCCATTAATTGGGTTCGCTGGCACAGACCTATCATCTTCCTCATTCCTCTGCCATTCAAAAAATAAATAAATAAATAACACTTTTTGTCTCAATTCTGTAAAAAAAAAAAACAGACACACAATAAAAAAAATCCAGAATGGTAAGTTAATTTAGAATTACCGATTTGGATTTCTGAGTGCTCCAAAGCTGTGCTGAACTCATCCAATTCTTCTTCTCAGAGCTTTCATTTTCATTTCCTCCAGAACTGGTTTTAAGAGGCGGATCGTGCATTCCGAAACAATTCACTTTTTCCTCCTTCAATCTCGCTATAGCTGCACACACGCAACACAAAAAACCGTTACTAAAAAAAAAAACACAACACAACACAACAATGATATAACATTGAAATTCAAGCACTAAGCAGGCACCATCGTTTAGGAGGAGAATGCAGAGAGGAAGCTCGCGTTTGAAAGCCTCGACCTTTGTCAACTCTTCCTCCAATCTCTGCACGAAGCCATCGAGTGTGGCCACTTTGTCGCGCTTGTCTCTGTTCCGAGAAACGTCGCCGAAAAACAGGGAAAGGGGTTTGGGGACAAAGCCCAGACTCAAATCCAAGCTGGGCTCCATAATAATATTTGGTTTGGGTGTTTTTCTCTGACTCTGAGCGAGACTGTGCTCCCAGAAGTCGCAAACTACCATGCCCAGATAACGAAAGAGGCGTAAAGGGGAAGAAGATAGAGATTCATTTATGTATAAGGAAAGAGAAATTCAGATTCAGGACAAAAAGATTTGGTGCCCGCATTCGGGTCGTCGCGTCTTTGTCCCACTCGGTAACTCCACCGTGTGTGTGTGTTACAGTTACTGCTCCTCCACAAAATTAACTACGTTCTTTTTTATTTTGTTTAAATTAAATTCTCCATTTTGATTGTTAGTACTCCACTTGTCAACATTAATGAAATAGTAATAAATATTTTTATTATTCTTTAATAATTTATTATGGGTGAGAAAAAAAATCTAATAATATGAAAGATTAGAGATATGTTAGGAAACTACATAACAACTTTTACTAAATTTAAAATGTTAATTACATTTCTTAATTCTGGTAAAAAAAACCTTAAACATCTAATAAAATAGGAGAAATAGAATATAATTTTACAGTATGTTTGGTTCAACTTCCATAAAATTTAATGTGTCAATACAAAGCAACTTCTTTTTGATTCCGCCTCATTTGTTGAAACTGGACATCACTTTCTTAGTTATGTGCGTTTCGGATTGGAATTTAAATATGCACTTAATGACAGATAATTAGGCTCATATTCATGTATTGGGTTGTATTTATTAAATATTTAAATTTAAGTTGATTAATGTTAATAAATTTGAGGCGGTTTAATTTTTTAAAAAATTGTTTAATAACTTGAACAACCAAATTAATCATATTTGAATTTGATCATATTGACTAGTTGGGTTTATTAATACCAACATGTCATTTTTGTTTTAAGTGAAGTTGAGTTTGATCTCCTCAAGTAATATCTTGAACCCAAGTCATGTGAATGAAAAAAAAAAAACGTGATCAATTGAGAGGGAATACTTCATTATAGGTGGTTAAATAAGTTTTTCCTGAAATTAGTCATTGTTTAATAACGTGAATCGATCAAATTTAATCATATTTGAATTTGACCAAGTTGACTGATTGGATTTATTAATACCAACATCTCATTTTTTAAAAGTAAAATTGGATTTGATCTATTGAATTTGAGTCACCTGAATAAAAAAATTAGGATTAAGAGAAAGATCCTATTATAGGTGGCTAAATAAGTTTTTCGATTGAAATTAGTTATCAACAAATGATAGATACTCTAAACCAATTTCATGATGACAAAAAAAATTACTAATGAAAATTGGAATGTGGCACCAGCATACTTTACACAATGAATATGTAGACAAAATAGAAAGGGAAAGTAAACAAGAAAGGATAAAGTAGAAAATAAAATGTGAACTCACATACAAATTGACATATGATGATGACTAAACATGTTTTATGGTACCATTGATAAGAAAAAAATATAGATAAATAAATATAATATTATAATAAATAAAAAATCACATATGGGTAAAAAGAAATGTGTCGATTTAGTTCATATGAGAATCTTTAGATTTCAAATTTGTCCAATGTTCACCCCTAGTTAAAATACTAATTTTGTCTAGAGTCAAAATTATAAATTTGCACAAAATAAAAAATAATTAAAATAATATAAGTTTAAGTTGATTTAAATTCTACTTGTCTAGACCTAGTATTTAATCCTGTATCAAAAATATTATTTTAAAATTCAAAGCAAATCAACTATTTAAACTAATTCAAAATTTTGCCTTTGAGGGATATTTGAGGTGATTAAGGATTCAACCAAAAAAAAATCTGAGGTGATTAAGGTGAGGAAAGTGGATATGGAAAAAAAAAAAAAAAGTTGGTGACTTATGTCCATATGGGAATCTTTGGATTCCGTACTTAACGCGGCGAAAATGTAATTTACTAATTGCGATGCTGTGTGAAAGTGTATTTTGGGTTAGTTTGCTTTTTGCGAAGATTCTTTGTTTGGATGGCTACACAGTTGTGATTGTGCTGTGAAAAGCGAGGTATTGTAGTCCAGTCTTTCCGTTTACAGCACCACATCCATGACCCTCACTCTTCTCTCGTGTTAGTCATGATTACATTTTCATTTTTCTTCCATACTACTATAAATCATTACATGGTCAAATTTTTGTGATTGCCACGCCAATAAAACTCTTGTCAGATATACCATTTTTAGAGATATGAAAACATTGAAAAACAAAGAAAAATACAGTACTATTAGTGTAAAGGCGACCACAGATCAATAGACTCATCGTTTTTACCGCACCCGATGATTGACAATTTTTTTCTTTTCACATCCCTAATCCAAAGTTGAATTGTGTACTAACATCGATAATTTAATGCTGATTTCAATAAAATTAGAAAAGTATTAGTTATATTTTTTTTCTGCACTACATGTGTCTTTATTGAAAGTAAATTTGTCTGAATTGTGTAGAACTCATCAAAGTTCTCAATATTAACACAACTAACAACTTGAACTCAATACCACATGTTAAATTGACACATTCCTTGCGCTAATTAATTCACTTGTTCGATGATATTATCTTTTTTTAATAATACCTTCATTTAGCAATATATATAAACATCTAAATAAATTCACAATTATGTTGTAGTTTTTTAATAAGGAAATATCCATAAAAAATTGTTTAGCATAATACTACCTCTAATTATTTATAAAAAATAAACAGTTTAACATATTTAAAATTGAATTTACATTACTTGTAACTAGGACAAGAAAATTCTCCTATTTATTTCTCTCTCTCTTTTTATACATTAAACAAATAGGTTAATTCTTTTGTCCTATTTATAAAAAACATAAAACTCATTTTTAAATGTATTAATTACTTTTTCCACCCTTATCATATTATAAAGTCTATCAATA
>PYAF01005061.1:135902-159008 GCA_007407185.1 Glycine tomentella | reverse complement strand
GATGCTAGAAATGAAAAACATAAAAATAAAGAGACAAATTATGAAATTCATAATTTTTCCCGAAACAAAAGCATATTTAAACTCCCCTATTTTTTTACACTATTTTATATTGTATTTATAACTATTAATAATAAAAATTATCCCATTTGATATACACATTTCATTAGAAAATTTTACTCTTAAACCACTTAAATTTCAAATTTCTTTCTAACTTATATTAACTTTCCATTACTTTTATATTATTAGTTTTTTATTCTGTCATTTTTTTTATTAACTATATTTAACTTTTGTTTTTTTATTTATTTATAAAATTTATAGAGGCATAAAGTGTCTCTCTACCCTTAGTATTTAATAGAAATTACACATGCTAAAATTTGAGTCAATAGTAAAATAAAATAACGACAAAATTGAGTATTTAGTCTGTATATTGTTTTTCTTCCTTTTGGGGGCAATAAGCATGAAAATTGGCATTCTTAAACAAATTCACCAGGAATAAAACCATCTTTCAGTCTACTAAACTTGCCCCAAGTTTGCCCTGGTTGAGTAAAGAAAACCAAAAACTGGACTGGCATTTGGGAGGAGGTTGAGAGTCTTATCTATATGAAACACTAGCAAATATTAAAATTCAACGAGTCTTGTTATTATAAATTATAAATAAATAAAATAGACTTTTTATTCCAGTGAAAAAACAATATAATATTTTGTCCATCATAAAAGCCACTGAACCAATCAATGCTAAAGGGGATTGGATTTGACCCTTTGGTCATAGACTCCAACATTTTGATGGTTCTTTTCATTCAACTTGACAACTTCGGGTTTCCCAACTAGACTGCAAAATCCAGATTTTTTAGCTCGACCGAATTACAATTATTTTTGCTTTCTTCATACATTATCAGTATTCTCCTATTTTGCCAACTGGCACAGTAGAATATTAAGTCAACATTGTCCTTGCAGCTTCAGGAACCAAATATACAAAATTTTCAACTGCCAAGTGGCAAAACAGGATAATTTAAAACAAAATAAATGGTCACATAACATTAAAATCTTCAAGAAAAAATTACTGCAAATCTGTTATTTTACTGATTTCTATTCCTCCTGCTGCCAGACCTTGCCAACAGGACACAAAAAGAAAACCTTAAAAAACTAACTTGATAAACAAAATTCCTTCCCATGCTTGACCGAATAACAATGTACAAGCAACTCACTGTTCTGTCTTTATAAAATGAGGAGCCAGCAGTTTTGTAACGGTGAAGCCAGTGAAGGAGTCGACATCAAAGAGTTCTTTCAGCTTCTTGTCACATATTATTTTCCTCTTGTCAGAAGGATCCTTCACAAAGCAATCAGAAATTTAACTAGTCTTTTAGCTAACATGAACAACACACAATAAAGCCATACAATTACAAAGCTCAGCAATGCAGCTTAAAAGTAGCCAGCATTGCCCCACACTTCAAGCTCAAACCCAAAGGGCTCTAGCATGATAGGGCAGAGTAAAAATGTAATGAAGCCATACATGGAACTTTCACTGAATAGTGTAAAGCTTTTGGGAAAGTTGATGATTGAAAAATTCTTTATTCAGAAATGAGCTCCATTTATGGTTAAGAAAAAATAATCATAGATCAAAGAAAGAACCTGAACAACATTGTTTTGACTTATTTCAAAATTTAAGTCTCGTATAATTTCTGCATGTACATAGCTGTTAATAAGAAAACTGGTTGTGGAAGGTTGACAATCTAACATGAAACCTATGGTGTGTGTAGTACCTTGTAGTAGAAACAAAAGGAAAGAGGTGAGGATTCACAATTTATTTAAACATGATGCACCGATTGTCCATTGTCAATTAAATTTCATCTTTATCCCCTCCTTCCCTTCCATTTTCACTCCAACAAGTATGTCCATTGAACAAATTATGAAATTCTACAACTTTTTTCACATGCAATGAGAACGTATTCTATGCTGGCGGACAAAATATACTCTGAATGTATTGATTGATAATGAAGACATTTATGCAAGGCATAAACAGAGGAGTAGAAGGCACAATAGAGTATGATAGCGCCAATTTTCTTGGTCAAGGGGAGTTGGAAGCTTTACAACTTGGAAGAGAAATCAGAAAAGAGACCAAGCAGATAATAACATAAATGTATACAGAGGGGACCACGAGCATCTGTCAGTAAAGTCAAAGGTTAGTATGACAGAGGCAAAGACTTACAGAAAGGTCAAAGTGTCAATGGACTTGCTTGTTGCTTGTGGGGAATTGGATATTTTATGATTGGGTTAACAGCTAACTTGAAACATAACTGTAAATCTTGGAATGATTTTTCACATTACCACATACAACACAAGCTAGTTATAATCTGAAAAGTACATTGCTTGAGGTGCACCATCTCAAATTGCTAAGATAACTCTGGCATTAGCTGTTGCGTAGCTGGTAGGCAAAATGTACAATAGTTTGAATGGAATAGAACTTTTCAAGCTTTTGGGAGACAAATCAGAGCTTTATTCAAGCCCAGGACAAATCAGAGCTATATGGCACAGGACAATTTAGAGCAATGACAAACCTGAAGGTTGTTTCCTTTAATGTAATCCCACATTCTTTTTATGACATCAGTTCTCGCTAACTCGCTTTCTCCAGTACCAAGGAAGTTTACAAGGGCATCAGATAGCTGAAGAGGAGCAAGAAAACCTGATTTCCCTCCTCCCTTCTGCCGTTTTTCCTTTTTTTGTTGTTCATCTGAATCTGTCATAGAGGTTATGGTGCAGCATGCTATAAGTAATTTGATTAAATTAACTTGTCAACATGCATGAACAGGAACAGAAAAACTAATACCAAATACCGTGAATATCCCTATATCCCTGAAACAAATAAAGTTTATCCAGTTGCTGTGTTTTCAAATGATTTCCAATATAAATACACTACACACATTATTTCTCATTTTTCCCCCAATAAGTAAAAAAGGAATATTATGAACAATTAAAAATTGAAAATATAAATAAAAATATGTTAACATGGATAATAGTATGCAGGAGAAAGAGTTTATAATTGGCAAGGAAGTGAGTGTGATCAGGTAGACAAATAATATAGAACATTAACCGAATCCATTATTCATACCATCATCTCTCTCTTGCTTCTTCTGCTTTTCCTTTGGTGTGGACTTCACCTGGACAACTATATCAAGATATGCAATTTAAACATTTTTTTTAATTATCTACAAAATATTGACTAAAAGAATGAAACAGGGAAGCAAAAGTTTGCAGTCTCATCAAATAAAAGTGAACAATCAGTACAATGGATATATTATAAAATGATAGAAGTTCTTTTTTAATGTAAAAATACATAAATGGGTTTGGTGCACAAAGCAGTAGTATAATTTTATCATGCCTAATACCAGGTCCCAAAAAAATATTTTGACAAGAAACTCTTGAACAGAAAACTCCACAATTTTAAGGCGTTAGAAACCCTACAATCACAATAAGGCCACCTGGAGGAGGTTAAAAAATTAGATGTTTGGTCTAAAAAATACAATGAAATCCCTACTTGGAAATAACATAAGGGTAAGGTTGTAGTAGCATACCATCATCTGATTCCAAAGGCCAGATATGCTTTGACAATGCTTTATTCATTTGGAACATGTTGATGGAATTGACATTAAAAAGGGAACGCAATCGCTCATCGCAAATTATATTCCGTCTGTTGTTTGGGTCTTGCAAATTTTTCTCCCTAATATAGGCCCATAATTGCTTAACAACCTAAGGACAACATTTTAAATAGATGCTATAAGGCCAGAAACAGAATTACATTACATACACACTTTTAAAGAAATTGTAGGTAACCTTGACAAGTAGTAGTGGAGTAATCTATCTTAACCACCATTTTTACATAAATAACATAAAGAAATGAAAAAAGAATGTATACCTCAGTTCTGGCCAACCAAACAAGTTTTTATTAATTTGAAACATCTTTTTTTCCGAATACAAGAAAAAATCTATTTCAATTTCAATTATTTACAGACTTTTAAAGAAATTGTAGGTAACCTTGACAAATAGTAGTGGTGTAATCTATCTAAACTACCATTTTTACATAAATAACATAAAGAAATGAAAAAAGAATGTGTACCTCAGTTCTGGCCATTTCTGGAGCTCCCATGAATTCCTGAAGTTGCGGAGACAGGCTACATAATTTGCAAAAACCACCACCTCTTTTCTTTACTACCTCATCACCTAACTTGTTAGATCTGAAGCACAAGATGAAACAGAAGCTGTTAAAACAAGGGCATCACCAATGGAAAATATACACTTAGGTACTTGTATATATTTTATGTAGCAGCACCACTGGTACTTATATATATTAACACGTAGTATCATATTAGAATTAGAATCTTAATACTTGCTCCAGAGAAAATTTTCATGAGTGATTTAGAAACTTATTTTGAGAACGGTTTACTGCCATGGCTCCAGAGCTATAAAAATTAATAAGTTGCTTGCAGATAATAGTTCAAGAAAAACACAGTACTGCAGTTTAAGTCTATATTTTTTTTACTTTTGGACTAAAGACAACAAATGTCAATGGTCTTGATAGAGCTACACCAGCATTCAGATCATGTTCGCTTCAAAAATCTTAGAAGATAAGCAAAGTGTTAATATAATGGCAAATATATAATAGTGTTACATACTTTTTTTTAAAAAATTATATTTTGGGGAAGGGAAAGAATTTGACTTGGTGATGGTACAACTTAAAAAGGCCACCTATGGATCAATTCTCCAGCCAGCAATCATTCAATTGTATGAGTATCAGCATTTCACTTTAGGGATCCAAGTATCCAACCATAGTAACAATTAGCAAAAGTGACTAACTATATATTAAGAGGGATTAGAACATCCCATTGTGTGATCAAAAGTTTTCTGGGGAACTTCTTGCTAAAGCAACTGTTACCTAAATCCAAAGAAACGAGTGAGGTGACAGAAAAATTCACTTCACAATCAACAATTACAAAAACGAGGGCCTGATTCTACAATTATGGAATATGTACACTGAACTGCTAATTTGATAGCAGTGAGGTAGACCAGTAAATGAGAACATGTTACTCATTGCAATCTTCACAAATGCAGAGAGCCGGAAAAGAATTAAAATTTGATCCGTGATTGGCATTATCGTAGCAGAAAGCATGCTTAAGGAGTAAGGACACTAGATTGCTAGGCAAGGCAAAGCAAAACAAAGAATGAGATGCATAATAAAAAAAACTAAAACTGAACACTTTTGGTTCATGTAAACCTGCAAGGCAAGTAACCTCGTCACTAACTTGAAAAGCACACAAATTTTTATAGAGAGCAAGGTAGCATAGTCTGAGAGTGGACCCCAATTGCTCAAAATAACAGAAAGCCAAGTACCTGTGAGGCAGTGACATCACACAGCAATCATCAATTTTATTTATTTATTTATAAAAAAAAAAAGGGAAAACCCCCAAAAATGAACATCCAACGATGACGCCATTGATTGCAAAATGCCATGGAATCTACGCTCGCAGTAACCGCCAATCAAATTCGATGTACCCTCACACGAAGAATCCGAAAAAAATTGAAAGAAAAAGCGCAAATGTTTAGTTTTCAATCGAAAACAAAAAACTGACTAACCGTCCTTTATTCTTCTTGGCATTTTTGGCCTGTTTAGGTTTATCTTCTTCCTCTTCGTCTTCTTCTTCTTCATCGGTTTCTTCTTTGGAATCGGAGGGTTGGCTTTGTTCGGGATTATTAGGCGCATCCTCTTCTTGTTCCTCGACGTCGTCGTTTTGGTGTTCTTCTTGTTGTGGTTGGTTGTGTTCGGTCTGGAGGAACAAGTCGACCTGTTCCCTAATGAATGCCTTTCGGTCGGATAAATCGATTCCGAAATCGGCCTCCAACTGGCGGCGGACGGTGGCGGTGGTGGTGGTGTTGAGGTCGGAGCTCCGGAGGAACTCGCGGAGGCGGCCGATGAGTTCGGATTCGGAGACCATGGGTGAAAGTGGAAGAGGAAGAGGAAGAGGGACTTAACCAAACCAAAACCAAAATCCAACCCTTTTTTTCTTTCTTCAAATGCACGAGTTGGGTTGCAGCGGGTGACTCAGTCTCAGGGAACAAAAAGAAAAAGGAATACCTCAGCCGGGGGACACAAGTGGAAATAACAAATTATATGTAATTTACACTTACTTATAATTTTTAAAATAGGTAGAGGTATCGAATGCTTTTCTCCACTACTAATAATAATAATAAAAATAAAAACTTCTTTTTTCTGTCTCTGTTTCGCTTGCTTGCCCGTTTCTCGTTACACGTTAAGTTAAGGAATAAGGTGGAAGCAGTTACCACTTGCCAGCGCCACACGTGCCCCAGTTCTCCATATTATTTTATGAAAAATATTTTTCAGACACCTAAAATGTTGTAACACACGAAGTGAAAGAGATATAGAAAATAAAAAATATGGATAATATAATGTAATAGGAGAAATAAATAAAAATAAATAATTAGCCTCCGTCCTTGATTAAGTGTTTGAAAAAAATTAAGTGTCGAAATTATGTACCAAAATTAAGACAAGCATTTTGACTTTATTTTTGTCCTTATTTTTTTAATTGAATTGGAATTTTACTTTAATAATTTATACGATGAAATCAACATTAGTCCTGGTTTCCTGGATAAAAGATGACAATATTTGAAGTGTTAATCTTAAATTTTGTTTTTATTCATGTCCGTTGTTTTGATTCAGTGATATTTTCCTTCTTCTGAACAATACAGTGATATATAATGCAATTGATGTCTGTTGTTTTAAATTTTTTTCCTCGATAATAATACTTATCAGTTGGTTAAAAAAAAAAATACTTATTTTTATTAGATCTAACAGTAACAGGTAACATGAGAATGTATTTAAAAAAGTTTATTTTCATTATATATCTCAACAAATCTTATCCCGTATAAAATTAAAATATGTTTTTATTGCATATTTCATCAAAATCTTTGTATATATTGACATGATTTAGTTAAGATACACAAAGAAAATATATTTCTATTGTGTATCTAGACTAATCATGTTCAAATGCATAATGAAAATACCTTCTTGTTAAGGATATTTCTGTCAAGAAACTGATAAAGTTGGTGGTGAACATGTAAATCAGGTGTGTAGGAATAACAAGGTCCATAAATGAGAATGGAAATCTAGCATAGTTAAATAGTTGTGCGGACATCGGAATTAACGAGGTCCATTTAGAATAGGCTTTTGTGGTTTGCATATTTTGTAATAATGTGTTCGGTTTGTGGATTAACCAGTTGGTATGTGGATCGTTAAAAATAATTTCTATTAATTATTTCAATAGAATTTTTTTTAATAATTAAATTTTATTGTATTTTTATTCTTATTATTTGGTTTATATATATGTTTATTTTTTATGTGTGTGGCAATGTTAGTTATTAGTAAAATATAATGTTATTTTCTGACTCCTTTTTTATTATCTCATTGTAATTATTTAGACTTTTCATTAGAAAATTGTGTTTTATTATATTATTAACTTTTATAATCATTGACAAATAATATATCCCAAAAAATAAAATATAAAATCATAATTTATAATTCTAGTTATTTTTGTTTTGTAGTTTTCTTTTATATTTTCAAATACTATTTTTTATTATCTTCGGCCTGTTGGGTAATCATAACCAACAAAGTATAGTCCACTTATTTTACAAACTGGGCTAGATCGACCCATTGAAAATGCAGGTCAACATGAACATATCTTAGATGAGTTTAGTCGTTCGATTTACTCATCTCTTATTACGTGTTATATTGCTGAGCTAGCAAATACTATGAACAAAAGGTAACTAATTTAAAACAAATAAATAATCAATCATATCATAAAAAAAAAGAGGAAACAAACACATGTTTTTTCTTTCTTCCTTTCTTCTTTATCCCAATCAACACCAAAATTATTATTTTTGGTGTTCGTTTATATTTGTATATAATATTAAAATTAAATTGAGAATATTTTTTTCGAGTTGGAAGAATTCATTTTATTTGGTTGGTAGAGTAAACTTATTTTTAAAATATAACAAGTACAATTTGTAAATTTGATATTCAGCAAATAAAAAAAGTTTTTTTCTTCTCAAAATCATTCCTTCCTACATTTTTCCTCCACTATAAAAATTATCCAAAAAGCATAGTTGTTTGACTTGTTTAAAATCAAGGCGTCCATCACCAATAGTTCCTCTAGGCCATTAATCACTATCAAAGTGATTTTAACTAGATATACTCTTCGTATTGGTCTCGGTTAAGATCGTTTAAAAGGTTTTATAAGAAAAAAAAGGAAACACATGTCAATGTATTATGTGAATCAGAAGATCATTAAAACTTGGTTTTCAGTAAATGTGAAGAACACTTCACACCATACTCATGGACGACAACACAAATTGATTGAAATCGTATATGATGTGCTAGTCATCCTCATCAATCAGAATTTGGCTTTCATTTCCTTTCTCTAACTTTCCACACTAACATTATCAAACCAACATCAATTGTGGCGACCTCATTCCTCCTCCTCCCACACATCACTACTATTCATTGATAAGACCAAGATCGTCCTTCATTCTTTGTGTGCCATTCTCTTCACTTCCGGCATAATACACACATATAATATTTATATTATAATTTAATCATAAATTTATGTTGAAAGGTGTATTTGGAGTTTGGACGGAGAGCTGTAGTAGTTTAAAATGAAAAAAAGTGATTATTAAGCACGTGGATCAACTAGGGTGTGATAATTCTAACTTGGAATTCAAATTCTGATACATAACTGCGATCATACATGTTTTGAAGAATTATTATCTTCATGAAAAAAATACATTGGAGTTGGTGTGAGAATCACAATTTACACCAAAGCAAAGAGATGGACCTGGTCCAATGAGGGGACCCGCTATCATTTTTGTGATACGATACAACACAGAGAAACTCTCAAGTGAAGTGACGAGCCCAATTTCATCAACCAACAAAATACATACTAGCCCCCATCCATTGCTAGATTTAGATTATATAGATAAATAGATAAATGCACAATTTCACTTTACATTACATCACTACAAAGTAAGTGAAGTGAGAGACAAGGCAAAATTAAATAAAATAAGCGCCACATTAAAGAAAATTGTGGGCACAGCATTTTCGGCAATAAATAATACTCGCAAACACGAAAATGCTGCTTACGAGGCAAACCACCTTAACCGGCGTCATCCACGAAACGACGTCGTCACTGTCTCTCACATGTCTTCCTTCCCACTTGCACTCTCTCTCCCCCTCACTCCCTCACTCCCTCACTCACTAGTCGCCGAATCTTTCTCCGCATCCGCAACCACCACCGCCGTATCCGCCTTTGCTTCTTCAACCGATGGATCGGCCGGCGACCGGACCTGGCGTGGACATGCCGATCATGCACGATAGCGACCGCTACGATTTCGTTCGCGATATTGGCTCCGGTAATTTCGGCGTCGCAAGGCTTATGAGGGATAAACAGACGCAAGAGCTTGTTGCTGTCAAGTATATTGAACGCGGAGATAAGGTTAGTCCAATCAACAAAAGAAATAAAATAAAAATAAAGGTTTTCGATGTTTTGGGGTCGGAAGGAGAAAAAGGAAGGGAAAAAAAATTCACATGATCGTTTTCCTTTTATTGCTGTCGGTTGTATATTGATGCTGACGTATGATGCTACCTCGTAATACGATGGTTTGGGTTTCTATTTTTCTTTCGGTGCTTTTGAAATTATTTTTTTTCTGCCGTTAAGTTCTTTCGGGCTGTTTCGTTAGTTTTGGTGACGTCTGTTAGGGATATGGTTGCTGAATATGGAAAATTTGCGTAGCTCAGCTGGCTACTGGAGCCAGTTAATGATGCGTAGGGAAAACGGAAAGAGAGAATGCTAGTTATCAATTAATCATGCTCTTTTTCGGTTTTCTAATTGGGTGCTGGTGATTAAAGTGTCATCCATGTGGCAATTCAGTTTATCTTCCTACCTTTTTCTAATTATAACTTTCTGCTGTTGTCATTATTTTTTGAAAAAATAAAATAAAATCTTCTACTCATGTGTTGCTGCATGAGTATGTTTAGAACTAACTTAATGGATGATAGATAAGTTTGATTGATGAGGAGAGGCTGCTGAAGAAATAAGGGAAAGTTTAAGTGGGGATCTGGTGCTTATTGTTTGTCTGGCTTGGTTTTGGTTGTTCTGATTGTACACTAGATTAAGAGTGGAGTTTATGGAGTGTGAGACATAAATTGATAAAAAATCATTCTCGTGCGGGAGCTTGAGCTGTTGGGATAATGTTAGATACAAAGCCATTTGTGTGCTTACACCAGTTAGCTTGAGCTTTTGGAATAGTTGGTTCATGACATGGCATTGAAGCTTCTATAATCATGTGGCTGTGGTTCGGTCCTTATTATCCCATTCTTCTAATCTAAATAGAAGATAAATTTCAGCACAATGTAATGTAGGCCTCTGTGTTGTCTATGCTTCAAGCCAAGAAGGGTTTTTGCATAAGGAGGTGTGCAGTCAAATGTTGGACTGGTTCAGGTGGTGAGTCCAGATCATGTGGTTTAAGTAAATTTAGTTTCACTAAAGAAATAATGAAACAAGTAAATCTTTTTGGGTGTTCTAAATCATACTTTTGATTCACGTATGATCTTTTTTTAAGATCGATGTTTATTTGTTGCCACTTTCTTTCTTTTTCATGTCGATGAAGCAGTAGACTTATCTCTTCCCTATCATTTGCTGTGTGTCACAGATTGATGCAAATGTTAAAAGAGAAATCATTAATCACAGGTCTCTAAGACATCCTAACATTATCAGGTTTAAGGAGGTTGGTATATATTTGTATTTATACATTTTTATGTTCACAGAGATACAATAATCATATACATGGAAAATGTTCTTTGATATTTGACTCAGGTTATTTTAACACCTACTCATCTGGCCATTGTAATGGAATATGCATCTGGTGGAGAACTATTTGAGAAAATCTGCAATGCAGGGCGTTTTAATGAGGATGAGGTTCTTATACAATTTGTTTGCTTTTGCTAGGTCTCTATTTCCTGTGTAACTATTAACCCATTGTTATGCCACAGGCTCGTTTCTTCTTTCAACAACTCATATCTGGGGTCAGCTATTGTCATGCAATGGTAACTGATCTCTTTCTCCCTTATTATCTGATATAAATTTAACCTACACTAGAATGTAGTATAGGCAATGTGTCAATCTTCTGAGTCTTATGTATCATAATATGTCTCCTCATGAAGGAAGTGTGTCACCGGGACCTGAAGTTGGAAAACACGTTGTTGGATGGAAGCCCAGCGCTTCATTTGAAGATATGTGATTTTGGATACTCCAAGGTAAGTGTTTCTTCATCATAGTGTGGGTTCCATGCTTATATATTTTACTGGGATGTGTAGACTCTGGTTCAGTAAGTTTACCTTTAAAGGATACTTTTGTCATATATTGAATTGCACCTTTGTAATAGCAGCTCAGGCTCCTTCGAAAACTAGCATATCTGAAAATTAGTTTCTCCATAAGGTTGTTCTTTAGTTTTCTTATGAAGCTATATTGTTCTACTAATATAGACTACCGTATTGAACTTGGGTAGCTGTCTCCTTAAGTTTCTAAAAGGTGATTTTATACATTTTTGTTATTGGAAGGGACAATTGTGCATGGTTATCCTTGCGAATTTTGATTATCTGAATTATTAATTAAATTTGTGCCCCATCCATTCATTAGAATTGGGCTTATCCCAAGGCTAAGTGATAGAGTGCTTGACTGGAATGTAGGACTGAATTCTGCCCAGGATTTGGGAAGTGTATGTTTATAAGAAGAGGAAAACTAGTGAGAAGAGAATTAGGAGAATGATAAGTTCATTAAGTTGGCAGGTTCGTTGGGGATGTGGACTTTGTTGCTGGTCAAAGACCCCATTGATGAGTATTGTATGGTAGTTTGTAAGGTTGAGCTTCCCCTAATTAATGGTATGGATCCTGTTGGGTGTATAAATAGGGTGGAGACTCATTTCAAAGTTCAAAGTATGTCAGATGAAGTTGAATTTAAGTTGGCTAAGCTAAGCTTGGATGGTGCTACCATCCACTTGTTTAATTTGTTGAAGGAGACCAAAGAGCATTTGACTTGGACTAGATTGAAGCAAGCACTGAGAGTGTATGGAGATTGTCATTACAACAATATGATTGAAGAGCTTTTTGATCTTTGTCAAATGGGAACGATAGAAGAGTATATTGCAGACATTGCGTTCATCTCGTTATAGGTAGGAGTTAGTATATGAGAAAGAATTAATGCTGTAGTGCTATCAATACAAAATTGGAGACATTACCTTATTGGCTGAAGTTTCATAGTTTTTATTGACCAAATGAGCTTAAAATATTTGTTGCAACAAAAGGTGGCTAGTTGCAATCAACCATGCTTGGTATCAATGTTATTGGGGTACCATTTTGAAGTGGTCTACAAGCCGGGAAGAGAGAAGATGACTTGTACTGTATTCACGAGGAAGGGGAATTCTTGGTGTTGATTTCTTCACCAATTTGCGAACAAGGCAAAGAGCTCTAATATGAAGTACAGCTGATCCGAAGCTGAAGCAAATTATTGAGAATTTTCAAGATGATTGTAACTGTTGGAAAATGGGTCATGATGTACCTAGAGTAGTAGCTTACATTTTATTTTTTTCTTTTGCATACCTGCTGTACCTGCTTTGTTTCAGAGCTCTGTATTTTGTACTTACCTCTCTAAGTTTCTAATATAATAGAGCCTAAGTGTGGAGATTCCATTCAATCATCTCTAGTTACATTCAAGTTGGTATCAAAGTGGGAACGATCCCGCTCTACTTGATTATCACTGGTGCCACCGTTCGCTGTCAGTTCGCCGCCGCAGGCCACCATCCGCCGCCATCTACAACTTTGGCAAAACCAGGGTTTGGTGCGCCTCAGCGAACACGACCTATCCCTGCAAGTCACGCGCTCTGAAAGTCTGCCACGTGCCGTCACGCACAGCTTCCCCACGACGCCTTTCTTGGAGCGTGAGATCCGCGTGCCACCTTCTGCAGGTCAGAATCATGCTCCGACAGTCCAGAAAGGTTCACCAAACCTATCTGGGCCCAGATCTGCTCACAAATCTTCATTATCTCTCTTCAATGTTGGTGTTTCTTCAAGTTGGGAAATTTGAAGGTTCTGTTTGTGTGAATCTTCTGTCTTTGTCTTTTGTTGTGAGATGGCCTCCACAAATCCTTCTGGATCTTCCTCCTCTGTCGGTCCCACTGTTTTGTTTTCTGGGACACTAGTCATAACCTCAGAAAAGCTGAATGCCAGCAAAAATTACTTGTCCGGGTCCTCTTCTGTGGAACTTTGGTTCCTTGGCCAAGGACACCATGAGCACTTAGTGAAGCATGTTACTAAAATACCTGCAGAAAAACAAGAACAATGGAAACAACTTGATTTCCAACTTTATGCCTTGTTGTGGCAGTCAATAAAGCCAAACATCTTAGTGACCTTAATTTCTTTCAAAACATGTTACTCCTTTTGGAAGAAAGCCCAAAAGATTTATGCCAGTGATATTCAGAGATTGTATGAAGCAGTTGACAAATTGACCTCTCTTAGACAAACAGATCATGATATGACCTCGTTTGTAGCACAGTTTCAGTCTGCAGTTGAATAGTTAAGAATGTTCCTAGATGCTGAGTCAGTGGAAGAAATAAGAAAGCATGTTAGAAGATCTGTTGAGTCAACTTAAATACCTTATTCCTCAGCTTCTCTTTTTCCCCCTTTACTTTTGAAAGTATTCCATTTCACTCCTATGGGTGGACATTCTGGGTTCTTGAGGAATGAATATACATAGAAGGATATTGTGGAACATATATTGGATTGGTATATAGTAGAAGATTCAAGAATTTTTAGAGGTGTAGATCTGCTGTTAGTTAGTGTTTTTCTGACAGGATTTATTTACATTTGTGAAGGTGAAAATCCATTTAACAGTAGCCAATTTGAATTTAAGTTGATCGCTGCATTCCCTTGCTCTGTTCTGATCTTTGAACTTTCTTCTTTTGTATTTATGTTTCAATGTTTCACGTACAGAAGGACAACAAAAAACTGAAATATTTCCTGAGGTTCTTGAGGCATCTGATCATTTAGCTGTTGCACACCTTTGCGGTGTTATAAAGATAATTCACTTTATATTTCTGTTGTATATTTTATGGTACATTGTAATTAAAATAGAGGTCATCCATGTTCATTTAATGACACATTGAGGTCCATTAACAGTTGGATTTTTCTTTCATCCTTTGTATTCTATTTTATTTTAAAGAATTTGAATTGTTTTGATCAATTTCTATATCCTGCAAATCTAATAGATTTTGTTATTGGCAGTCTTCGGTGCTTCATTCACAACCTAAGTCAACTGTGGGAACTCCAGCATATATTGCTCCAGAAGTATTGCTGAAGCAAGAGTATGATGGCAAGGTAGAGTACATTTTATTTTCATAGTCTTGCTCTTTTTCTGTATTAATCTCATAATTTGTGGGCTAGTGAGTTATATTGACTTATAAACCCTGGAATAAGGAGCTAAAGCAATATATTTTTTTTATAATCTATCTGTCATCACTGACTCCAGTTGTAATTTTAGCCAGAACTCTAGACAAATATTGTTGTTTTTCTGGTTGTTGTCTATACATAGTTCATGTCTTCTTGGCACTAGTTGAACTTCTTAACTTGATTTACAGTATTTATTCAAATCTCTTTTTATTAATTACAAGAGAGCAGATAATTGTTGGTTCTTAATATTATGTGCCATAGCATGATTCACATTGCAACATTATGGTGTCAATTGATTCATGTAGCTAACCTCACCTAATTGGAAATGGCTTGGTTGTTGTGGACTTGTGGTTGTTATTGTTAGTACGCTTTCTCATATTTTTAATTTGCGATATACTAATGAAGCACCTACAGATAAGTGTGTATTCTTGAGTCTCAGCCATGTGATGAAATTGGATTGCACTGTGATCAAACATTTAAATTTTTTATTTTTCTAGTGTGTATGTTGGGTATATTAAATAGATTTTTTAATGTTTTATTGCATTTAATATCAGATTGCAGATGTCTGGTCATGTGGGGTAACCTTGTTTGTGATGCTAGTGGGATCATATCCTTTTGAAGATCCTAATGATCCAAAGGATTTCCGGAAGACAATTCAGGTTGATCTGATATTTAAGATATTTGCATGTTTTCTTTACAAGCCTCTGGTTGCGTGAGAAAAACCTGTTTTGGTTGGTTCCTTGTAGAGGGTTCTCAGTGTCCAGTATTCCATTCCAGACAATGTTCAAGTATCTACTGAGTGTCGCCACCTTATTTCAAGGATCTTTGTTTTTGACCCTGCAGAGGTAGTTTCTATTTTCTAATAAATCACCTTCTTCTACGTATATACAATTCCTGAGGAGTTTTGTTCTGTAGATGCATTTTTATACACTACCACTGCCAGCCTCCCACTTGAAAGTGTTGGTAGAAGTTTTTTTTCCCAGTTCAAGCAGTATATGATCTGGATTGATGAAGGATAACCTTCTTCATGATTGGCATCTTCCTTAATACAAATAATATTATCTATAGCTATATATTAAGAGAATAGGGTGTTTTGGTGTACACATTTTTATGCCCATTTTATCCTTATAACTACATTTGTAAGCTACTATTTTATCCCTATAACCTTCACAAATCACCCACTAACTTCTATTATCTTTCTTTTTATTTAAAAAAAAAAACACGAAAAAAAGCAGCTAGGCATGGAGTGCCTGTTTTTCACATTTTCTACATCTTGAGCCACTTAAGTTTTATATCTAGCATCAGATAGGAATGTCTACCGTTATGACACATCTTAATATTATACCTTCCATTTTCTAGGTCCTACGCTGCTTAGATTGTAAATCTAGCATTGATAAGAATATTGTAGGCACAGCCACATTCAATACTATATAATAAAAAATTGTGATCATAGACAGCAGGGAAAATTGTTGATTGCATATTATGAATCGAACCTCTTGATTGTATAAGGTAGGGATTAACTTCCACTCTTTCTAGTTTATTGATTTATTTGAACCTTATGCCTTTGGACATTAATTTGACAGAGAATCACTATTCCTGAAATATTGCAAAATGAATGGTTTCTGAAGAATCTTCCTCCTTACTTAATGGATGAAAAGATCATGGGTAACCAATTTGTAGAATCAGATCAGCCCATGCAGAGCATTGATACAATTATGCAGATAATTTCAGAAGCCACCATACCAGCTGCGGGGACCTATTCTTTAGACCAGTTTATGGCTGATAACATAATAGATGATGACATGGATGAATTAGACTCTGACTTTGAGCTTGATGTAGATAGCAGTGGGGAGATAGTGTATGCCATATAATTTAATCGTCGTCTGCTTTTTAGAGACAGCATAATGAAAGGACACTATCTTAATATTCAACAGGGCAATCTCCCTTAATTTAATCAAGGAAAGATTAAGTGTGGAGATCGTATTTCCTGTAAGATTGGATGATACACAAAGTTCATCATGTTAATTTGTATGTTGTATGCTTCTTGGAACTGCCGAGGGAAGGAACATGATTCTTACACTCGGAAGGGTTGGTGGCTGAGAAATCATAATTACCCTTCCCTCTTTTCCTGTTGAATACTTGTTTTATATCATATATATACATTAGCCTTTTTGTTGTCTCTTGTCAGTTATATTGGTGTCAGGATTCTTGTTTGCATGTACATCAGCCTTGTGACCATTCCTTTAGGAGTTCCTGCGTTTATCCTGTGATCTAGAACATCTCATTCCTGTTCATCATTTCAGTTTATTTTTTGCATATTTTCGTATCGGCATTGTTGTGCCTCTTGTCCTCTTCTATGCTGCAATGCAAGTCACGAAGCTGTGAATGCTACTAAAAAGGATGTGATAAGATTCTACAATGGTGTACTAGAATGGGGTGGACGGCCTCAGAATTTTATTTCCTGACCCAGTATTAATCGTCTCGTGCATGTGGGTTATATTTCGATCCTTTTATTCCTTAAATTGCCTTCTTCGGAATGGTATTTTTATGTGTATGATAAAATGTTTTCATTCAACCTCTTGCTTTACGTGTGGAATACTTTCGGGTACAGTTAGAAAACCAGTTTAATTAAGTATATGTTTAATAATTATTTTATCAAATAAAAGTTTATTCATGAATTTGATAGTGAACCTTGTTAAATAAGTAATTAAGAATCATATGTTACTTTTTTAAACTTGAATAAACTATTTGAACTGTTTCCCTAGTCCATTTTCATTATTAAATTTTTGTAGCGTTTAGTTTGTGAATTGTGATGATTATCTTGAAGCTTTTTCCAATGAATCTTACCCTCTGCAAACAATTATATTGAAGAACCGTTATTCATCTCCTTTCAAATACGGTGAATATATTGGCTAGCTTTCCAACATAAAAATGAGAATGACATGCTCCACATTAGTTGGACACTTGCAAGCCAATGTCAAATTCAACTCATCCACTAATATTTATTCAATTTTGTGGTGGACTAGTGAAGCTGCAATGGAAGAATAGGTCTCGATAACTCTTGCAAAAGCAATATATTAACCACTTTTAGGTATCCTTTACCTGGTGTATCATGTTATCATGACCATGTCATTTATTTATTTATTATATATAAAATAAATACTTTGGTTCAGCGAATATCTACCAAAATTAATTATAGGCAATCTCCTTTTTTGTTCTTCAAATAAACGAGAATATATTGCGTAGTTAATCACAAATACAAAAATGTACATGCTTAAATTACACATGAAGTGCTCTTTCAAGCCACATTGACGTGTTATATCTACAAAATCACTGATACAAACTCCTACTTTATTCACTACATCATTCCAAGTCACTATCAATTTCAGGAAACAAGTTTCAGGAATGAACTCCTGGAAGCCAATTTAAGTTAATCTCCATTGTAGATATCTCTATCTTCAACTTGGGAATGGTAGGGAAACTTTCCCACAAGGCAGCCATTTCTTCGTCACAGATCACATATATTTCATGCTTTAAATTTCCAAAATTAATGACGGAGTATGGCAATTCACTCAGTTTTGAGCAACCCTTCAAGTAGAGCTTCTCAAGCTTCTTCAACTCACCAATGTCATCTGGTAATCTGGACAGACTTACACAATATGAGATGTCAAGACAGCTTAGCTTGTTAAGCCCTTTAACAGAATCTGGCATCTCTTCCAAATCAGAGCATGAACATAGCCTTAGCACTTCCAAATTCTCCAGCTTTGCAATATCTTGTGGCATTGCAGATAGCCTGTGACAGTTAGTGATACTAAGCTTCTTCAATGGGGTGATGTTACTCAGCCCATCAGGCAATTTAACCAGATCATTACAGTAGTCAATGCTCATCTCCACAAGATTTGGCATTGCATCTGAGATTTGGATAGAACAGTTTTCAAAAGCCTGCCTTGTATTACACATATGAAGGGACAATTTTCGCAGATTCTTCAATACGCAGAGGGAAGGGACTGAAACCTTTTCCAATCTAATTCTTTTCAAATTAGATAAAGAACCAAGTAGCTCAAAATTGTTTATTTCTGAACGATGGAAACCATAATTTGTGACTATCAGAACTTTAAGTTTACTCATATTTTCAGTGAACTTTGGTAATGAGTACTGGCTAGAGTTTAGATTTAAAACTAGAACCTCAGCTTCATCAGGTAGCATGTCACACCAATCTGAAGTAAACGTTTCATCTGCAGAAGCAACATATTTGACATCAACAGTGGAAGATGAAGTATGGCACAGCGCAAGAGTATTTCTTATTAGTCCATACATTTCCAAAACAGTTGCGAAATTTAATTTTTTAATCGTTGAGAATAGTTAAAAGGGTACGTTGATTGACATTTTTAATCATTTGTGTATGTGCATTCCCTAAAATTTGGAGAGAGAGAAACAAACCAGTTGAAATAGACAATATGCGAGCAGCAACCCTTAGTTGTTTCTGTCTATACAACATTCCGAGGATGAATGAAAAAGTACGGCCAATGATTCCTTGCTGATTCTGTCCTACCCACCATTCAGGACGATTATCTCCACTTAAGTCAATAATCAGTCTTCCTCTCTGTTCAAATGGTTCTTCTTGGCTTTGACGGATTGCTAGCTCTCTAAGGAGATCATGCAGCATAACGAAGTGGTTATTGTAGTACATGTCAGCATCCTTTGCTACTTTCCTGGACCACAAGATGACCAATTTTATTTCTTTGCTTCATAATGACAAGCAAAAAGTTACAAATATCCTGCATTCTTCTTGAATTTAAACTACTAAATTTATCCCAAAACGTCTCATGCATGTACTAAGTTTATGAAATCTGCTAAAATTATAACATTTTAATCTTACATTACTTCATGCACTAACCATCCAATCTGTACGTGCATAAATGCAACTAATCCGCCCAATTAATGCATTGGATAAGCAATTATTGTTATTCCATCATATTTTTTAAATCAAATGGATAAAAATTCAAGATAATGAAGATATTGGATCCATGACGGTTATAGGAGTAAAGGCTCATTGTAGGCTCTTTTAAAAACAGTCTGTCATAGGTAACGGAATTTTAGAGAGAAGTTATATATATAAAATCATACATGAATGGTAAAGATTATAAATGTTTTTAAAGTCTTCGATATATTAAACACTTTACTTTTTTAATTAATATTTTCTTTATAAAGTATCGAGATACGGAGTAATTTGTATGAAGATATTACAGGGAAATATATTATTATTATTATTTGGACATAAACTTTTGCGTAATGAGACGGAAAAAAGCTCTACTATTTTTATTTTTACTTTATTTTTCTAGCCTAAAGATGTATACTAAATACTAAATAAACTTAAAAAATATAATTCAAAAAATATTTGACAAAGAAAAAAATAATAATCAAATTATATATCAAAGCTCAAATTTTAAATTTATTTCATTTAATTAAATAGTTTGAGTTGCCTCGTGTTTTCCACAAGTGAAACCTAAGTTATTAGCTTGATTGATTCACATACATCCCTATTTCAAGCCATATTAACGTAAGAAAATGTTTTGGGTGCCTATAATTAAGTTAAATCAAGCATTAAATGTGATCAACAGGGAGAAGCCATATATACCTTGTAACTATGACATTAATCAAATTCCTGACGGTTAGATCATGGATGATGGTCATTGCATTCCTACCATTTTCATCAAGGTTATGCAGTTCTGACCACATATCAATAAGGGCAGCAACAGGGATCCTTTGATCTTCAGGAAATAGCCCCAGATCCTCGAAGCACACCTTTTCGTTGATTTTGAACTTATCCTCCAATATATCTAAACTTTGTTGAAGACGAAAAAGCAAATCAGAACTACTAGACTGCAGCAGAATGGATTCACTTTGCAAACGATCCTTCATATTTTGCCACACCTCATAAGGCTGCTGACAGAGTGACCCTGCGGTGACCTTAAGTGCCAATGGTGAACCCTTACAACCTCTCACAATCTGCATTAATTTCAGTGCAACATAGTAAAATATAAGATAAAAGGCTCAGGTAACTAAGCTGTTCGTATCCTAATGCACAAGGATGAACATCACAAACAAACATAAATTTTCTGTATTGTTATATATAATCATGTCTAACTGGTGTGAATGATTTTGGAGAAGTAAAAGATGTACCTCATGGACAAGTTTTTCATCAGGCATGTATGAGCTCTTGCCATTCAGCTGTGCAAAGTGACGGAAAAGGGCGACCGCATGATCATGATCAAGTTTATCCAACTGGCATCCAGTACCAAATCTAGGAAATGAAACCCTTGAAGTCACCAAAATCTTGTAATCAGATATGTCTAGTTTAAACTTCTCAACAAGAGCTTCTGAGCTAGGCCAAACATCATCTAATACCAACAATATTGGATTTTGCCCAACAAGCCTCAGCAGAACTCCCAATCGGTTGATTGCATCTTCATCGCTTTGAAACTTAGGCACCGGACAACCACAGTATTCAAACAGTGTCTCTACAATGTTCTTCAAGTTGGGCGTCTTTGAGACGGTGACAAAGAAGACGTTTCCCCCGAACTTGCCTAGTCAAAACAAAACAGCTTTCTAAACCAACGAGAATCTAAAATACTATACCACAATGCATGCCATACATAACTCACTATACGAGCTAGTGATTTCACTAGGAGAGTAATAATTCAGATCAATAACATATCATACGATGACCAAGAAAATGACTCGTTTGGTCGCGATACTTGTACAATCTTTATGTTTTAGTTTCTACATTTAGAAATTACTCGTTAATCTGTTTTAGTCTATATCGTGACTAAAATGGATTAAAAAGTGCATATGGAAGAGCTAAAACGAGTTAAGCCTGTTTGGGTACAAGGTTAAAGTCCTTTTGACAGCTTTTGAAAGCTTCTCTATGGAATTATAGAGCTTTTTCCAGTAGAGAAGCTCTCAAAAGCACTTATAGCTTGTATCCAAACAGGCAACGGCGTAATGACTAAAGCGTAAAGATTATGCACCAAATGAGCAATTGAAACAAAATCTTATGCTGAGGAATGAGAAGAGAGGGAAGAGAGTTACCTTTGACTTGAGGGTCCCAACAGATCTTCTTAGCCAACGTGCTTTTCCCCGATCCCCCCAAACCAGTCAAGACAAGAACGGACACACCATCCTTGAGCAAGTCAATCCTCAACTTGCTCATAGGCACATCCATTCCCACACACTCTGGTTCTTGGGGAGCCCCACTAAGACCCCTTAAATGGAACGAATGCCCAAAACCCTCCTTCTTGGACAGCATATCCAGAATCTGTCTCACACTGGCCACGATCTCCATCAAGTCCCTCTTGTTCTCCGCCGAAACGTTCACCGAAAAGTGCCTCTTCAAAGCCTCGTCCTTGCTCCGAAGCTTGCTCTGGTAATAAGGGAAAGAGAGCATTCTCCAGCGACCGAATTTGGAGCACTTGCGAACGAGCTCTTCGCCAGCTCGCATTTGAGACTCCAGCCTCTTTATCTCCTCTATGGGGCGATCCAGCATCTTGTTGTAACGCTTCATCTCCTCCACTTGAGGAGCCAGAGAGTTTAAGGTTTCTATGTTGCTCTCGAGGGTGGGTCTGAAGTCTCGACCTTTGTTTATGGTCGCAATAGCCCCTTTCAGCAACTCCCCCATCACTGCTCCCACAGCACCTCCACTGAACAGATCTGCCATAACTAGTCACCCCCAGATGACAAAAATCCGAACTTTTCAGGAATCGAAGCCAAACACAGCAGCAACGGATGCAACTATTGTGTTGTGTGGAATCAAAACGAGTAACGATGAAAACGAGAACGAGTTGTCTGAGAAAAAAACAAACGTTGTAATGAAGTTTGAGGAAGCTGTTATCGATCGTCAAACGCGATTTTTCGTTGTTGCTTTCGGTCTTTCGCTGTGTTTAATTTATAGTATCTATTAACTTTAGCTAAACCAAATACACGTCTTCGTCCTCTTTGGCCCAGCAACTTACAGGAAACAGGAATGGAAGGATTTTCGTGTTTGAACGAATAACTCTGGTTAAGGAATAAACTAATAAAACTTTCGATAAATAATCAAATTCGTGATGAAAAAGTATCATAAGGTGATAAGTTAACTTTGAAATCTAAAAAATATAAATTTAATTTTGAATACTTAAAAAATATGATAAATTAGTTATATTAAATTTAAGAGACTATTTTATTCTTATATTATGTGTTTGGATGACTCTTCACAAAATTAACTTTTAATAGAATTAATTTTGTAAAATTGATTTGATTTTAGGTAATATCATTTATGTTTGATTATTTTTATTATAAAATAAAATTAAGAATAAAATTTAATATAATTTTTTCAATTCAACTTAAAATATATTCAAAGTTATTTAAGTTAAAAATAAATTTTTTAACGATAAATCAAACACACACTATAATATTAAAAAATCAATTTAACAACAAGTTATATTTTTTTATACTCAATTTGATATGAAGTTAGAAAGTTTAAAAATCAATTTATCATTAAAATGTTT
>PYAF01005061.1:122928-135802 GCA_007407185.1 Glycine tomentella | reverse complement strand
TGTCTCATATTTTCATGAATAAACTTAGTTATTTACTTAGAACTTTACATAAATAAAGAAATTCCAACTTATTGAACTACTACTTTGGATAAAAATTTGTAAATATAAGAATGTTTTAGATTAAAGAAATGAAAGATGTATAAAGATGAATTGAGATAAAAAAAATAGATGAAATATTTAGATTAAAATAAAATATAAAAATATGAGATTTTCTATACCAATTTTTAAAATTTTGATCTCAAATATATCTATTTGTAATCAAACAACACTAGTACACTACCTAAGTTATGAAGGATGATTAATCATCTCATGATCCATCCTAAAATTGGTCTTAAAACATTTTTATTGAAATTAATGTACGATGAATACTTTTATCATAAAATTGTTCCATATAAATTCATATTATTATTCAATTATAAATCACAAGAAGATTATTATAAATTTTAAAAATAATTATTATAAAATTAATAAAATTATCATACATAATAGTAATAAAATAATTTATAGTGTCATCAATAGTTTTTTTTTATTCTCAATGATGCATTGTTTTATTTTTTTTATTTTGTTTCAATCAAACCCTAAATTTATCATAAAAAAAATAATATAATTAATTAAAATATAAAATATAAAACAAATAAACATATATAAAATTAAAAATTGAACAAAAGTTATGATTTTCTTAAAATATAAGAACTAAAGTAAAAAAATGAAAATAAAAATTATAAAAAAACTAAAATTACAATTGAGCCTTTTTATTTGATATTTTATTTGATATTCTCCTGAAATGAAATAATAATCAAATGATTAAACATACGTGTTAAAATTAAAATTGAATAATTTAAATACTGAATCCAATCCTTTACTTATCTCCCGATTCATTTCTCCTAATAAATTGAAGGATTAAAGAAAGAAAAAAGTTGAAATGGAATAATAGATCTCAAAAAACCCTTGCAAAAGTAACAAAATACAAACGTTGCCGCTAATAACCTCATTGAGGACTTTACCTGGTGTATCATGCAATCATGACCGTGTCATTTTTATTTATTTATAGTAAACACTTTGGTAAGGTTCTGCAGATATATGCCAAAGTTAATTACAAAATAAGATGTCATACACGACGATCTCCTTTATTTTTTCAAACAAACGAGAAAATATTGCTCTAGTTGATAACAAAAAGTATAAATGACCATGCTAAAATAAGACATGAATGTTCTTTCAACACATTACACATTGATGCCAACACAAACTCGTGTTTTTCACTAAACGAGCATCGTTCTCCAATCCCAACATGATTCTGAGTCACACTAAACGAGCATCGTTCTCCAATCCCAACATGATTCCGAGTCACAATCAATTTCAGGAAACAAGTCTCAGGAATGAACTCCATGAAGCCAATTCAAGTCAATCTCCCCACTAAATATCTCTATCTTCAAATTGGGAAAGGCACGAAAATTGTCCCATAAGGTTGCCGTTTCTTCATCACAGATCACATTTATTTTATGCTCTAATTGTTCAAAATTATGGACGGAGTATGGCAATTCACCCAGTTTTGAACCCTTCATGTATAGCTTCTTAAGCTTCTTCAACTCACCAATATCATCTGGTAATTTGGTAAGACTTACACATTCTGAGATGTCAAGACAGCTTAGCTCGTCAAGCCCTTCAACAGAATTTGGCATCTCTGCCAAACCAGAGCAGAAACATAGCCTTAGCACTTCCAGATTCTTCAGTCTTCCAATATCTTGTGGCAGTGCAGAAAGCTTGTGGCAGTTAGTGATACTAAGCTTCTTCAATGGGGTGATGTTACTCAGCCCATCAGGCAATTTAACCAGATCATTACAGTAGTCAATGCTCATCTCCACAAGATTTGGCATTGCATCTGAGATTTGGATAGAACAGTTTTCAAAAGCCTGCCTTGCTTTACACATACGAAGGGACAATTTTTGCAGATTTTTCAATTTGCAGAGGGAAGGGACTGACACCTTTTCCAATCTGATTCTTTTCAAGTTAGATAAAGAACCAAGCAGCTCAAACTTCTTTATCTCAGAAGGATAAAAACCATAATTTGTAACTATCAGAACTTTAAGTTTTTTCATCTTCTTTGTAAAACACGGTAATGAGTATTGGCTGGAGTGAAGATTTAAAATCAGAACCTCAGTGTTGTAAGGTTTCATGTCACACCAATCTGAATTAAACGTTTCATCTGCAAAAACATCATATTTGACATCAACAGTGGAAGATGAAGTGTGACAGAGCACAAGTGTATTTCTTATTTGTCCCTCCGTTTTCAAAATAATTGTGACTTAAAAAAAAATAATTATTCCTTGCTGTATGTGCATTCCCTAAAATTTGGAATAGTTGAGAATAGTTAAAGGGTACGTTGATTGACATTTTTAATCATTTGTGTATGTGCATTCCCTAAAATTTGGAGAGAGAGAAACAAACCAGTTGAAATAGACAATATGCGAGCAGCAACCCTTAGTTGTTTCTGTCTATACAACATTCCGTGGATGAATGAAAAAGTACGGCCAATGATTCCTTGCTGATTCTGTCCTACCCACCATTCAGGACGATTATCTCCACTTAAGTCAATAATCAGTCTCCCTCTCTGTTCAAATGGTTTCTCTGTGCTTTGATGGATTGCTAACTCTCTAAGGAGATCATGTAGAATTACAAAGTGGTTATTGTAGTACATGTCTTCATCCTTTGCAACTTTCCTAGACAACGAGGGAAGAACGAAAATGTCAACAAGATGAACAATTTTACCTTTTTGCTCCATATATATCCATACATTCTTTACTTGGTGAATATAAACCACTAATTTTATCTCAGCGTGCACGCACGCATATATATGAAATTAATCAAATATTAAATGAGCAACAGGGAGAGGGAGAGGGAGGATGCCAAGTAGTACCTTGTAACTATGAAATTAATCAAATTCCTGGTGGTTAAATCATGGACGATGGCCATTGCGTTGCTACCATCGTTATTAAGTTGATGCAGTTCTGCCCACATATCGATGAGGGCAGGAACAGGGATCCTTTGGTCCTCAGGGAAAAGCCCTAGATCCATGAAGCACACCTTTCCGTTGATGGGGAGGTCATCCTCCAACGTATCTAAACTTTGTTGAAGATGACAAAGCAAACCAGTATCACTAAAATTCTGAATGGGTTGAGTTTGTAAACGATCCCTCTGTTTTTCCCACATCTCAAAAGGCTGCCCACGGAGTGATCCGGCAGTAACCTTAAGCGCCAATGGTGAACCCATACAACGTCTCACGATCTGCAATATTAGTTTCAGAGCAAATCAGTGAATAAGATAAAAGGTTGTTCGATTGTGATCAAGTAAAAGAGTAAGCACCTCGTGTAAAAGATCTTCTTCAGGCCTGTATGAGCTGTTGCCATTTAGTTTAGCATAGTGAGCGAAAAGGGCCACTGCTTGATGGTGATCAAGTTGACCTAACAAGATCTTGGTGCCAAATCCTGGATATGCAACCCTTGAAGTCACCAAGATCTTATAATCAGGTATCTGGACTGTAAACTTATCAACAAGGGCTTCTGAGCCAGGCCAAACATCATCCAAGACCAACAATATTGGATATTCATCATTTTCCCCCACACTCCGCAGCAGGTCTCTCAATTGTTTAGTTGCATCGTCATCACTTTGAAACTCCGGCTCCGGACGTCTACAGCCTTTAAACAATGTCCGTACAATGCTCATCAAGTTGGGTGTTTTGGAGACTGTGACAAAGAATATGTTTGCCCCGAACTTGCCTACAAGTCAAAGCAAAATATAGTACAGTAGCTTTAGGAGATATAAGATTGACCCAGTAGTTGGAAAAGGGGCGAGAGAGATCGTGGTTTCGAATCCCCAAACTAACATTTCTAACTAAACTAATAAACTACCATTTGTCAATGAAAAAATCAGTACTTTTCTATTTCTAGACCAACGAGAATCGTTCTAAACTCGATTTTATACTAAAACATAAAACATTTCGACAGTTAGTCAATTTACCTTTGATGTCAGGGTCCCAACAGATCTTCTTAGCCAGTGTGGTTTTGCTGGATCCACCCAAACCAGTCAAGACAAGGACCGACACGCCATCCTTGAGCAGTTCCATTTTCAACTTGTTCAAATGTTGTTCCATTCCAATGCACTCTGGTTCTTCGGTTGCTCCGCAAATATTCTCCTTCTCTTTGAAGAGCAGAGTCTGGAGAATGATCTGGATCTGCATTATGTTGCGCCTCATGAGAACCGGCTCAATCGTATTAATGTGTCTCGTCAGAGCACCCTCACTGGCCTCAACCTTGCGCTGGTAACAAGGGAAGCAGGGAAATCTCCACCAAGTAACTTTGGAGTACTTGTCAACAAGCTCTTTAACATCTCGCAGAAGAGTCTCCAACCTATTTATCTCCTCTGTGGAGCGATCCAGGTTCCTGTACAACTGTTTAATCTTTTCTACTTCAGGAGTCAGAGAGTTCCAGGTTTCTGTGCTTCTTTCGAGGGTGGGTCGGAACTCGTAACCCCTTCGAAAGATTTCAAGAGCCCCTTTCAACAACTCTCCCGCAGCAGCTCCAGCGATCGGGTCTGCCATGGCTACTCACACACACCCGTGGGATGAAATGAAAACAAACGAATAATATGTACTACTCACAAGACACCAAACCCGCCTTTTTTCCGTTGACGATGACTGGGTACACACTCGGTCTTTTCCCGAACAAACCAACTTGCTACACGCTTTTGTTTTGTGTAGGCCATGGCTCAAGTATCGTCAATGTGTTCACTCCTATCCCCTGCCTTGTCTTGTGATTGTGAATCAAATTGGCCTAAACTAAGAAGTTAGGATTAGAACATTCTACGATACATATTTGGCCCCAAATCATACGGAAATATCAGTTGTTAAAATTGGACCAAACATGCTCACTTGGATAGCCCATTTTCGGTTGTTTAAAAGGCGACTTAGTTTAGTTGATTAGTTAATCAGGATTCACTTAAAATAAAAATATATATAATAAAAATAGGAGCATTATTTTAATTTTTCTAATGTTGTGCCATTTGTAATGGTAGAAGTAATTATCAAATAATTAAGGATAGAATTTTATTTTATTTTTAAATTAAACATCCTAATCCATGGGTGAACCAGATTCTAATTGAGTATTAAGCCTAATAAAACCGATAGAAAAAATCTTACATGAAATCCAAGTGTAAGTAATCTAAATTCAACTTCTTTTTTACAATTAAAAAATCATTCCTATAGATGTTTAGAGTGGAGGAAGAAACGTAAAACCTAATCATTCCTATATTATTTATTTCGGTGAAGAAATCATTCCTATACTTCGCAATAGAAGTCAATCATATGATATCGAGATTCGCAGCACCATGCAACACCAAAACTTAGGAATTGAACCCGACGTGAATCACTACCATTGCGCCACGGATCCACATTTGCTAATGATCACTCGTAATAACAATATTTTACTCATATTTAAACTTTTCAGGGCCATAAACCGAAAACCGAAGTCAGAATCCTTACAACCAGTTACATTTACGTAATGTAAGGGCTAATATTGGCATATTTGGGACGATGAAAGAAAAAATAACATATTAATCTTTTTATTATAAAATATAGTATAGGCATTATTTTTTTCTTCTAAAAAAAATAAAATTAAGAAATTTTCATAGTCTATACTGATCGGTCCATAACATCACCGAAATATAACAAAACAAATAGTAAGCTTTTACTAATATCCATTTAAATAATACAGCATAAGCGTGCACATTTCTCTTATTTATATACCTTGTTACCACCTACAAAGCTATTACTCTGTTTTCTTCTCCTTGGCTATTCTGCTTTTGATCTTCTGAATGGTCTTCTCATCAATAATCTGATAATATCTCTTGTGTTTCTCCCTCAACCACTCCACAAACCTCTTAATCTTGTCCTCGTTCTTCACATAAGTTAATGGAACTGCCATTCCCACCAACGTACCTACACATCAAAATTAAAAATAAACAAATAGTGAGATCGAGAGAAAAATAAATGGTAAAAGAACTTAACCACGTACTTACCCATATAGACTAGTGTTAGGAGGTCCATGCAACTTCCTAAATAAGACAGTAACAACAATGCAGCCACAGCCCCCACAAACACGGGCCACTCTTTCTCTGCGCCCACAAGGAACAACCACCTTATTGCCTCTTCAATCCATGCTCGAACTGTGTTTGCTATTCTCGTTGTTGTTTCTTCAGTCACTTCCAACCTCAACAAGTTCGGTGGTTCCCTAAATTTCACAAAAATCACAAGGAAACAATTGGTTCATATTTACATAGTTCTAAACCACTTGCATATAATCAAGATTTTTAATTTATAAGAAAGAATAAATAATTTTTTAGTTTATAAGGAAAAAATAAATAATCAATTACGCGTACACAAGTAAGGAGTAGTGATATAAACCATGTTGCAATTTCTCGTCACAAGGGAAAAATAAAAAAGCAAAAGAAGTTAATTACTACGTGTATGCAATGGAGAAGAATCTTCCATGAGACAAATTTTTGCATTAGAAGAGCATGTAGAGAAGGGTGCTTACTTGCCCAAAAGTCTAAGCATGTTAGCGTAGAGGAATATTGAAGCAAGAACGAGTATGGCCACCCATGAGATGACAGTGAGGAAGTTGAATTCAAACACTTCCATCAACACCCATGCTGCTGTTGCAGCAACAAGAACGCATATATTTATTTTCTTTCTTCTCCATAGGACTACATCCTTCACTATACCAGTGTCAACATCTACACCACAAAATCAAAGAAAAAAGTTGAGTCAAAAGGGTTTTAAATTCCCATCTCTTAGATACTATCACAGCGTAAACATTATAACTATAAAGCATGATCAAATAAATTACCCGAGGAGTAAGAGGGTTGTGATTCTGCTTTTGTTTCTGAAGACATGAGAAAGATTGTGATAAAGTTTAGATGATGTTCGAGTGTTGGAAGCAAACCCACTTTCGGCTTCAAACATATAGTGGTGTTTCGGTGACGGCCAACAGGGTGACTCTGTGCCTGACTTACACGTGTAGGATTCTAAGGAGACGTGGAAACCTTGCAGCATTCGTGGCACCTCCATCTACTTTTTGCATTCTTTTATCGAACGGTGCCGTTTAATTAAACTGGTAGAGATAAGCACAAGTAACAAGGTAAGGATTAGTGTAGCCTGTGAAGCAAGAAAAAAAAGTAACAAATAAAGCGGCGAAAAATTTATAGGAAGGGTGTGATGAACGATCAATCATATGCTTGATAAATTGTGAACAACAATTGAGCAATAATAGTGCATAACGTGTAATGTATAACTTCGTGAGCAGGGCAAAAGGCCAATGAAGGTGATAAATAACTATTTCCTTCGTCTCTTTCTAATTTATGTTCTTAAAAAAAATTAATTTAATTAATCATAGTAAATATGTCAATTATTTATATTATTATTTTAAACTTTTTTTATTTTTATTCATTTAATTATTTTTTATTAATATTTTTAAAGAAAAAATTAATTAAATAAAAATATAAAAATATATTTAATACATCTAAACATTAATTTTTTTGTTTATAAAAAAAACAAATAAAATCTTAAAAAATATTTTATATTTAACAAAGGAGGGAGTATATATTAATCAGAAAACCACAAACTTAGCGTGTTTTCTACTCATCAATACTCATCATTGGTTCAGTTGGAATGATGTAGCCATAACCTTGTTATTATACATATTCAATTATTCATACAGTTGATTACAATAAGCGCAAAAACAAAGTGTACAAACTCAATGATAAATAAAACACAAAAGCCAGAGTACAACAAGCGCAAAAACAAAGGGTATAAACTCAATGATAAATACAGAGTGTGAATATATACAAGTTTCTATCAGTTGACCAATATGAAGATATATATGCACCATATCTACAGCCATATATATGTCCCCACACGTTGAACTAAATGCCATGCCGAACAAGTAATTGAATTGTCACATGGTATGTTCTTCCATCCTAAGCATCCTTCGCAGAAGTGGCAATTTTAGTATTTGATCATTGCTCCAGTGAACACTCGTATATATTGTTATTAAGATCCATTACTCAGACCGAGCAATATTACGATTTTAAATGTCACCCAGTGCATTTAATGAGAATTAAACATGATATTTATTATTTCAATTTACATGTGTACTACTATACTGCAACAAAAATGAAAGCACAAAAACTGTACGAGATAGTTGAAATTGATCGAGTAACCAATCATATATACTGTAATTCTTGAGAAATCATGGAAGAAAAAGTCTCATAATATTTAGACACGTATTTAACGTTAGTTTATACAATACAACTCTAGTAACCTTTAGTGTTTTCCATTTAAAATTAAAATAAATAATATGGGTACTTACGATATCATCCAATTACATATATGATAAGTTTATAAACTTTTTTTTATTTATAAAAAGTTTATTAACTTTTATATAAAAAGTACTTAAAAAATTATTAGGCCAAAACTTAGATCGATGCAGTTCTATAAAGTGATCACTTTGATAATCTGGACTAACATTTACTGTAAATCGTTATAGAACTGTATTTAAATTTTATCCCAAATATTATACTACTCTGCCTTAGTCGGTACTTGGTGGGTTGTTAATTAGGTGAAAACATTAAACTCAAAAAATTAGATTCCATAAGTTTAATGGTTTCTCATCTCTAACTCTAGACTATATATGTTTTTTTCTTTACAAATAAAAGAAAGGAAATTGATGCATGAAAGATGAGATAAAAATATCAGATTACATAATTTGTTTGACAATAACAATGTGAAAGAAGGGAGTTTTCCATTTTTAATACCTACATATGGAAAAACTTTTCTCTCCCTCCAAATTGACGACATCAAATGGGAGAAGCAGAGTGATATCTCTTTTTTTAGTAAAAACTTTAAAAATTAGAATATAAAAATCATTATTTGTTAAAAATATTTTTAATTAGTATAAAGTATTTTTTACATAATTTATTCTTTATTTTTACTCAAATGAGTAGAGAAAATTTCCACCTTTCTTTTTTAATTTTTATTCATTTTAAAAATATTTTTTATTCCTGATCCAATTACACGATATGCTTTCTTAATATCTCTAAAAATATTAGAAAATACTCTATGTACACCATAAATAAACGTTGATATAATATTTGACATTTTTTGATGAATATAATATTTGATATATATAAATGATCATGTAACATTATTAAAAATATTTGATGATCGCTTAGTTGAAAAATACAGCACATGGACTTTTCGCCCAGTTCATTGATGGCTTACACTTCAATATTGAAATATTACTTCTTGCATTATCTTTTTAATTAAGTCATATCACTTTTTTATTTTTTTAAATTTAATTTTAAAATACATTAAATACTCTATCTTATTTTAATAATGATTTATAAATAATCTTTCAGAAAATAAAAATTTGAAAAATATTTCATACATTTCAGAATTAAATTTTCATAAAAAAGTTAAATACTCTTCTAATATTTAATATACAAAAGTAATTAAAAGAATTACGAGAATAGTAAAAAAAGTGCAAAAATATTTCCCTTTAAATATTTTAAAACATATTAAATGCTCTTCTAAAAATAAATGTTTTAAATACTGTAAAAAAAACTATGCAAATAGTATAAAAATGGTGCAAAAATAATTTTCTTCAATGTCTCATCGCATGTATGCCCATTCTTTGTTGGCCTGGCCCACCTTTGTTCCATACTTTTCTTAAATTTCCCATCATATTGTTCTCTGAAGGTGGCGTAGCTATAGACCTCAGAACATGTAACCCAGTGTTTTTTAAAATGTACTGGCCATTCAACTCATCTAGGCACTGCTTTAAATTTTAATGATTAAATTTTGGTTGAATGTGGTCAAAATAGTATTATTAAATAATATATAACTTAGTATTAAAAGATATATTATTATAATTTTATGATATTTATTAAAATTAAAATAAAATACTATTTTATAAGTTCTTAAAATTTAAAGCATATATGAAAAATCAATTAAATATATCATAATATATAAATTTTAATTTTAATAATACACAACTATATTTTTTAAATAAGTTCATATGATCATATCTAGAAAAAAGAAACAACATTTTCATCACTATTCACTTACAGCTAACTTGAACATTATCAGTTAACTTGAGCAATTACTAACTAAGGCTTAGTAGGTATTCTTACTTGATAGTTATATATACAAATTCTACAATTTTTTGTAAAGTTTGGTACAATGGCGGAAAATACTTGGCAAAAAGAAAAATAGCAAAAGCATGATATAATAAATGTATCTCAAAATGATAAATGATTTTTTTTTTTATATATTTTAAGTTCAAATCTGAGGATTTAAAACAAATCAAACATGTAATATCTAAGTAATTGCTCGTTTTTTCTTCATTTTGGTTACTTTTTGTTTCAACCTAATTCTTTTCATTTTAAATTCAAGTGGCTATAGAAATTATCATATCGCATTATTTGTACCCTTTACGAACTTCACATGGACGTTGTTTGGTATATTTATTAAAATACTGTAAATAAAAATTAATTCTCGTCAAACCACACCGAACAAAATTCAAAATAATGGTCTTGTCGGTGCTGCTTTTTCTTTTCCTTTTGACAACTAGTTAATTGCATTAACTACTAATCTACTTTAAAGAAAAAACTACTAGAAATCTATATTATCACATAATTTATAGTTAATTGGTGAACACTTTTTTTTTGGGGTATGTATAACCTCGATAGAAAATTTTGCGAAATATTTTTGGACACTCGTCTATGTTCCAAGGGTAGAACCGTGTAGATTACCTTAAATTGTTTGAACACTTTTTTTGACACTTTTTTTTTCCACATTATAATATTTTGTCTGACATTATCACTTATATAAAATGTTTTGTCACAAGTGTTTATATAGGAAGGTACCGAGTTTAGGACAGGGTTCAATGTTCAAACTGAATGATGCAGAAAATGCAGCCACTACACACGTTTGCGAGTAAAAAACCACAACAAGAAAGAGAGAGGAAGTAAGAGAGAAAGAAAGTTTTATTTTAATAATGAAACAAATATAGAATTTAATAGTTACGTATAAATTTATGGTTATTTAATAATAAATTATTATTTGAATTATTTTAAGATGATTATTTTAAAAATTAATAAATTTATTATATACAATTAATTATAATTTAATGATTATGTAAAATTTTACGTACACATAAATTCCCAGGTGTCATGGTATTTTCTTTAGCTGGAAGCAACTACTCCCTACTAACTAACGCGGAAACGCGTTAACCGCGCCGAATATGAATGATGATCAATATGCAACTTTATAAAAACAAACATTAACAAAATTCACTTTATTATTAAAATAACCCTCACCTTAGCTTGTCCAATCATGCTTTCTACTCCCTTTACTCTCTAGTTATTTTTTGTATATATTAAGGCTGCAGCACAAGGATAAGTGTGTGTAAGTCAGTCTTGGGAGTGAGTCACTCTCCTGCAGAACCCAGATCTGGTAGTTTACAAATTGCTTCCTTTTATAGAAACTCAACCATAATGTTTCAAATTTTAGTTCCTAGTGCTCAGCATTCTTTTTATCTTCTCTTAAAGTGATGTTTGGACTGTGAAATAATAACTGTGTTTTTTCTTTGGTTATTTTCAGTAGACAATATGGGAAGCACTGGTTTGCTACATTTGATATGCCTTGTCATTGCTTTAGTAAGTGTGTCTCTTGTGCAAGCAGAAGATGCGTATAAGTATTTCACATGGACGGTGACTTATGGGACTCTTTATCCCTTGGCTAGTCCCCAGCAGGTGTGCAAGTGTAACCAATCTGTTTTTGTTGGATCTAAGATATCTTTTGAACTCTGATTCTGACCTTTTTGGTGCTCTTTTTTTTTTTTTGAAGGTTATTCTTATCAATGGTCAGTTTCCTGGGCCTAGACTTGACTTGGTAACTAATGAGAATGTAATTCTCAACCTTATCAACAAGCTGGACGAGCCATTTTTACTCACTTGGTATGGTTCTGCTTCTTTGGGTCTCCGACTCACATTCTGTGCTTTATGGTCTGCATTGATTCCTTTCTGTGCATACATCAACTTGTGTTTTCTTGCTTTGGATTTTTACTTGTCCCCTTGAAACTGAAGGGAATCTGTGGTCTCTAGCTGCTTAATTGTGATAGATCTTGTTATTATTTCAACATTTTGGATGAGCGGAGTTGGACAAATAGGGTGTGATTTTTGTTATGTGGAGCACTTTCTGTTTTAACTTCCACAGATATTGCTAAGTTGATTCTCTTTTTGTAGCAATTGCGGTTTTAACTTTGTAAAAGTCACATTCTCATAATTTTGATGATATTCTCTATGTTGACGGTATATCCCAAGATTTTAAAAAAATATAAGACATAATTACCTTAAGGAACCGGAAGAGATGCTTTGCTGTCTACTAGATTTTCGGTATAGTTGTCGTAATCTATCAATCTTTGTTTTTTATTTCTATTGGCCTTAAATTTCTCACCTTGCTTCAAACTACAGGGTAATAGCATAAACAGATTTGGATTTTATTTTTTTTGTCGTTGTTTATATTATCTTGTTGTGAGATTTTCTATGAGACCATGGTTTAAGATTGTTGTCATAAAACAGGAACGGTATTAAACAAAGGAAGAATTCATGGCAAGATGGAGTTTTGGGAACCAACTGCCCCATTCCTCCAAACTCAAATTACACATACAAGTTTCAGGCCAAGGATCAGATTGGCACATATACATACTTTCCATCAACTCAACTGCATAAAGCAGCTGGAGGGTTTGGAGCACTCAATGTT
>PYAF01005061.1:104006-122828 GCA_007407185.1 Glycine tomentella | reverse complement strand
GGGTTAAACCCTTTAGTAGTTCTATGTTCCAGTTGTTCCCTGTTTTAATTCTTTTCTTCCTCTTTTCTCTTCTCCTCTCACCATTCTTTTATATTTAACTCTGTTTCTCTCTTTTGCTTTATTTTCGATTTATCATTGGGTTCATCTACCACCGACCCCAATTAATTTGGGTTAAAGGTGCTGTTGATGTTGATGTTGACTTACAAGTTTGCCTCCATACAAAAATATGAGATTTTAGAGAAAATTAAAATCACTATTGTGATGTTTCCTGTCCACTTATCTTCATTCATTTTATCTTCTTGTTTGTAGACACTAAGGCAAACTTTAGATTCTGGAAAGTCTCTTGGATTTCCTGATGGCCTCCTTATTAATGGTCAGGCTCATTCTACCTTCACTGGTAACCAGGGTAAGCCTGTGTTTTTTTTAAAGGATACAGTTCAAATATGCACAAAGTTTAAGCCATAAGTTCAACTTTGTTAAAATTGCTTTTGCCAACTGTATTTGCACTTTTCTTTCAGGGAAAACCTATATGTTTAGGATCTCAAATGTAGGCTTGTCAACCTCAGTTAACTTCAGAATTCAGGGTCATACCCTAAAATTAGTTGAGGTTGAAGGATCACACACTGTTCAGAACCTATACGATTCTCTTGATGTGCATGTTGGCCAATCAGTTGCAGTGTTAGTAAGCTTGAATCAGCCTCCAAAGGACTACTATATTGTTGCCTCAACAAGATTTACCGAGACACCTCTCACTACAGCTGCAGTACTACACTATGCAAACTCTTTTTCCTCTGCATTAGGACCTGTGCCTGCTCCCCCCGTTGATAAATATGACTTTGATTGGTCCATGAAGCAAGCTAGAACCTACAGGTGATGTCAATAAAAAAATAATGAAAAAAAAGGCTTCCTGAGTTGTTTTGATCTATTTACAAATTCTAATCTGTTTAAAATGAATTACTTCTGCAGATGGAATCTGACAGCAAATGCTGCTAGGCCTAATCCACAAGGGTCATTCCATTATGGGAAGATTACTCCTACAAAAGTAATTAAGTTGGCCAATTCAGCACCTTTGATCAATGGAAAGCTCCGTTATGCTGTTAACAGTGTCTCATATGTTAACCCTGATACCCCTGTCAAGCTTGCTGATTACTTCAACATTCCCGGAGTCTTCAGTGTGAATTTACTCCAAAACTCTCCCTCAAACGGTCCAGGATACATAGGCACCTCAGTGTTGCAAACTTCTCTCCATGATTTTATTGAGGTTATTTTCCAGAACAACGAAAACACAATGCAATCATGGCATCTTGATGGTTATGATTTTTGGGTCATTGGGTATGCCACCTTCCTTTATTTATAAACTTTTGTTTCTATTATCAATATTTTTTTATTAGTAGAAGCAATTTAGAATCAGCTTAAGAAAGTTCTAAAGATCTTCATTGACACAATTGCAGTCATGGTTTCGGCCAGTGGACAGATGCTAGCAGAAAAACATATAATCTAGTGGATGCCCTGACTAGACACACTGCACAGGTAACTTAACATGAAAGTTCCCTATTCCTTCTGTTGAGTTTTCTTTAGATACCCTTAATAATAATAATTAATAGAATAAGGCTATCTGTTTGTTTGTTTGTTTCTGACATGCATAGCTGGTGTGCTTCAAATGAATGTAGGTGTATCCAAAATCCTGGACTACTATATTGGTGTCTTTGGATAACCAAGGCATGTGGAACTTGAGGTCTGCAATATGGGAAAGGCAATATCTTGGGCAACAGTTCTATCTTAGAGTGTGGAATGCACAGAAAAGCCTTGCTAATGAATATGACATTCCCAATAATGTTCTGCTTTGTGGCAAAGCTGTTGGACATCACCCTTAATATATATATCGGTGTATTTTCTGGTCATGAGGGCTTGACTACAACTAGAATTATTTTTCCTTTTTCTTAAGAAAGAAAAGGACAATGAGAAGTCAGTTTCTCCAAATTTCGGATAGACTTGCGTATATTTGAGAAAAAAGTCCAGTATGAATTTTTCATTGCTCGTTTATGTATTAACAATTGAGTTCATACTTATTTTTTTTATAGCTATAAGTTGTGAAGAAATCAGGTTAGATTTCATTCGTTTAAACTTGATCAACCAGCAAATTGAGTCTGACATGGCCGAATCTTACGTTCAATGTTAGGATTCAAGTACCTTATAATCATGGCTAACTTGGATATTTGAACAGAGACTAGGGTAAAAACACCAGGTTGACAGATCCATCTCGTGCAAGTTTAGCAAATCGATAATTGAGTCATCTCTACTAATTCCTACTATTGTAATTGAATTAGCACATTAAGAAATCATAATCATTGGATTAGGAGAACCTTATTACTGTTATTAATAATTCATTTGCAGAAGACCCTTGTTTGTTTTACAATGGAACAATTTCTATTGGTGTTCCTCAAGAGGTTTTATTTTCTTTCTGTTGCTTACATTACCTACCTTACATACAATCGTCAATTGAGACCGTCACTAAGGACTATTAATATCCATGTGAATATTATTAACAAAATGGATGGACTTTCCTCATCACATGGTTGGTTAGTGGTCCTATTCCTGCGATTTACATTTTTCGTCATAAACAAGGACTTAGTTTGAGAATAGGAAGAGCGTACATAGCCATTATTCCTACTGTGCAAAACAGAGAAAAACTTCATGGTAAGATGAAATTTTACCAATAGCCTTATCCCTCCCAACATCAGCAGAAAGATCAAGTTGGAATTTTCACATATAATCAAATTCTATATTGTTTCAGGGGATTTAACATTACCCTAAGGTCTGTCATATACTCATATGCACAATCCATCCAGATATACTTTTATATAGATTTTTTTTTTTTTTACTTTAACGTTTCGAAAAGTCAATGTGAATTAGTTGATTTTTACTTATAAACAAACTTGATATGTTTTACCTTATTTTCTTGTAAAGAAGTTTATCCAACATGTAAATAAAACATTTTATGCGACAAGGTCAACAGCACCCAAGTGATTTATATTATCATCTATAGATGGGAAAAAATTATTCCTTACACATTTGCAAATTTGATTTGCAGGTACTAAGGCAACTATATACTGTACATTGGCAAGAGCCTTCCTATACCTGATATTCTTTTCATAAGCGGCTAAAAGATTCAGCTGTATTAACATGGAGAGGGTAATTACTAATTAATCGTGCATCTCCACCCACATTAAACACGTTATTTCCTATATTTCAAATGCTTCTATTTTTAACTCTTCTGGCTGTCCAATTTTAGAGTAATTCTTGGAAGCTCTTTTTTTTTTTTTTTTTTTTATCAGTATGAAGCTCGTTCAAATTAATAGAAGTAGTTCATACTATGCAGGAAATGTAGGAGTCTCTTGATGCTCACGTGGGCCAATCAACAACTGTTTCAGGCAATCAGGCTTCCAGCCATACAAAACGAGTCACCCACTTAGGCCCAAACTATTCACATTTTTTCCACTTTACATCCCAATTTTTTGTTTCATATTTCTAAAATATTTCTCTTTCCCCTTACCTTTACATCCCCTACTTTTTCCGCAAATTTTATGAAAAATAATCTGTCATACGATTATGGTTAACTCATGACAAAATTAGACTAACAATTTCATCATAACTAACTAAAATGGATTCCCGTAAAAAAAAAAAACTAAAATTGATATTTACTGCTTAACACGACTCACTTATATATTTGCATGTTATTATGAGTTAACATTTTAGCTCATTTTTTTCCAGCCCTTTTAGGTCATTTTTTTATAAATTCTTTTAGTCCTCATACGTTAAATAATGAGTTTGAGTTGACCAAGTTGTACTTGACTAGTGTAGTTGTTATTTTTGTTCAATTTCAAACTGAGTAAATCATGTTGACACACGAATAACATGTTTTTTTGTTAATTTGATCGAGTTGACCTACCAACCGTTGTGTGTATGTATATACTATATAGACACACTTCTAGAGTGCATTTTAGACCCGGAAAATCTCATTTTAGGATAATCCCGATTACGAGTCATGCATGGTAATCCTAATTGTTTTACTGTCTATTCTTTACATTTATTTTATACTTTACATTTCTTTTTTATTATCGTATTATTAATTACATTTATTAACGTTTTTTTCTTCTGTTATTCTATTTTCTAATGGGCTGCATGCACTCACATGGGTGTGAAATACTTGTTTTTCTTTTTTCAATATCATAATATTAGGGATGTTCGAAGTTTAATTTCAACTGCTTTTTAGATTACAAAAATCATTCGATTCAATCATAAAAATACAGTGGTTTATTTTAATTTATTTTGAATGCGTTATTTTTTTTTATAGTTTTTTTCAAATAGTTTTTTCTTCTTCAATATTTGTATTTTGCATTGGATTGATTGGTGGATGAAAGAAAGAGATAAAAAAAGAGATAGAAAGTGAATTAAAAATCTAACAAGTCCGAATAAGAGATGAGTCATAAGAAAAAAAAATAGGTAGAAGTATTATTAGAAAATAACTTTTTAATATTGGTTGTTTTGGATTTTTAACATTGATGTTAAAACCGTCGACGTTAAAAATATTAAGTTAACATTGATTATTCGATGTTAATATAAACTACATGACAACGATTTTTTAAAAATTGATATCGTATAATAAGAAATAAACAAAAAAATGTAAAATATTCAAAAAAGTAACATAGATTTTCTAAAAATCAATGTTGTGGGTAAACTAGATAACATCGATAATTGATGTTGATTATGCACCACAACTAAAAATTGATGTTGTTTTTTGCAAATAGAATAATTTAATATATTGTCTGCTTTTTTAATATTACTCAAACTTGCAAATTAAAATACAGACCAATCCAAACAATTTCATAGTACAAATTTTATAATATTATTTAATAATTACTATCGATTATAAAAAATAATCAAATAAAATAATAATGTCAATACATAAAATCATCTACTCTAACATATTCTAATTAAACTATCTATATATTTGTAAAATTCCTTAAATACCTAGTATTTTATTTTTAACTCTCATATAATATCTTGTTCACTAAATGTGAATTGCATTTAATCTCTCTGGTTCCAACTATCTTAGATCCGTAAAATATTACATGATATAATAAAACATAATTTAATAAGTATAAATAATAATAAGTATAACAAATGAAATTAATTTTGAAGTAAACAATTATCATTTTCCAATTATCTTGAAACCTCTAGTACTATCTTTGACATCCAATACATCATATAATAGTCGCACTTAGTGCTTCCTCTTTGCATATTACACTGAAATCAATAAGATATTCAAATATTTAAAGTTAACCAAAATTTAGTGTACAGTAAATGTAATTTTTAAGATATCAATCATTGACTTACTTTAACTGGAATCCATTTAGTAGTAGCCTTGGATTTACTTCCTTGAATATCGTTGAATCCCTTCAAAGCATTGGCTAAGAGAAACATGCATATTATACAATTAAAATATTGATATCTTACAAATGAAAAAGTAATTGTGTTACAAATTACAACTGGCATGTTAATAGTCTCTAATCAATTTTAAAATAAAACAAAATCAAGAATTGCTAGCCTTCTTCTCTATTTGTAGCTATAAGCCTATCAATTATGAACTAGTGATTATCTATATCTATTGGCATATTCCTAACATTCTTCTCTATAATCTCAACAAAAGAAAAAAAAATCAACAAGCACTCTAAGAGCAACTCCCTTTAAACACATTTTTTTGTCAAGTTTCAGATAAAACGCAAGAGGAAGGTGTAAATCACTAAGAAAACAACCATCGAAATCAAAAATGAATACTAACCTTTCGCGATGAAGTCATCGTCGCGAAGAGTTACGAGTGAGACAAGAGAGAGAGAGAGAGAGAGACCTGGAGAGCTAGTGATAGTGAGCTTGGAGCTCGAAGTGACATAAAGAGTGAGACTAGGAGTTTTGTAAGAGTGAGAGTGACAAAGGGTTTGTTCATCGATTTTTATAAAAGACCCAACAACATTGATTTTTAAATAAAATTGATGTTATTAACAAATTCCACAATATCAAATCGATGTTAAGTTTCTTATAGTAACATCAATTTTTTAAAAATCGATGTTAACTTTATGCTAGTATCATCGATTTTTCAAAAAATCAAAGTTAATGAAATCAATATATGTTTATATATATATATATATATATATATATATATAATTATCCTTAGAACATTTTGAATGCACTTTTTCTTTTATTCCTAATTCATTTTCACTGATCTTATTATATCATATCAGATTTAAGGATTATTATAAAAACTTTTTATTCCAACGATGGAACCACTTAGAAACTTAAAATGAATCTCATGTATTACTCACTATTTATACTTTGAATAGTTAAAAAAATATTTTAATATTAAAAATTGGTTATTATACCATGACTTATGACTCAGTCTCCCTTAACCTGGAACCCAGATAAAAACTGATTTTGATGCTTATGAACCCAGTAAAAATTACTTCTAGAAACACTCTTAGTTTATAAATACCTCTACCTATTAACTCCACATGAACTTTTGTTATACGTTATCGACATTCTTAACATGTTATATAGTTTTTCTTAATTAAAAATTATTTAATTTGACTCAACAATTTTAACTCCGATGAAAGATAGGGAATGTAAGAGTGTAAAGTAGATGTAAAAATAATATTTATCTTCTTTCCAAAGTCATATCGTTTGTGTATCACGAGAGACAGTTACTTATATCGCACGTCTTCATATTCTAAAATGATGAAAAGAGGATTGCTAATCAGTGAGAAGACTTCTAGCTTACCAAAAAGAAAAAAGTAAGAAGAGTTCTAATATATATAGACTTGTGATGCGATCGACATGCTTATATTTAATTGGATACAAGTTTAAAAAAATTGTAAGACAAATAACGCATTTGACATCAGGCTAATTAATGTTTTGCAGACACCCATGATTCATCAATACATAGAGAAATAAAAAAATAGAAATAAATAAAAAATGTAATAGGAAATATGATATGGATAAGAAGAGAAATAAAAAAAGAAAGAAATATATTGGTATATTATTATCCTTCATAATATGTCTTTGCAATATAATTTTTCTCAGTCAATTTGGGCTAAAAATTTCGTACTAAAGAGTTTCTTTATAAAGAAGAAAAAAATGATTCCGAAGAACTCAAAGCATAGACGACCAATAATTTACATGTTTTCATAAAATTATGAATGATTCTCTCTATTCGGGAATGCCTTTTAGTACCACTACGAACTCTTACTGCTTTTTTGTTTTGTCAAATATGATTGATCAATAAGTTTTTCTGCCCGTATCATTAACACATAATATATACTGTGATTGATTATTGTCTGGATACTGGTAAGTTCTTGAATTTATGTAATCGAAACCATTCGTACTTAATAGCGTGCGTCACTTTCTCAATTCTCAATGGGTTAGATAGTCAACATATTACTTGCCCTTTGGTCCCAAAATGCATGAGCAGATTGCTACAACTACAAGCTAGCTAGCTTCAGAAAAACACTGTATACTGGAGGAGAAGTAACATATATTAATCATTATTTATTTTAAATATTTCATCAATATTCTTTATTTTTCTATTTTTTATTATATTATAAATCTTATTATATCTGTATTTTTTTTCTTTATTTCTCTAGGTGTAGAATAATATATGAGATGTCTATTAAACATTTTTTTTACTAGAGATATGTGCGAAAGGAGAGACTTTATTTTATTTCATTTTTTATATATATTTTTAGTCCAATAAGGGAGAAGCAAAACTCAAGCATGGTTGTTCAGTGAAGTCTGTGTCAAGAACCAACTGCTTGTGGGATTGCTCAAAACCAACATCAAGAATCTAGTGCTGTTTGAGGAAACTTTTTCCTAAGGCTGCTTTTGCATTAGATTCATCGATTTCTCGTAACAAAACAAAATCTAGCACTTGCATATGCTACCCACCATGCCTCCACTGCACCTTCACTTCTTAGCAACTAAACCCTAAAGTTTTTGAGTTTACCAAGATCATATATTCTTGTACGCCAGCTTTACTCTATTTTCTTAGTCTCTTGTAAAAAAATATAGGTTGACTGTTACCTTCGATATAACGTCAACACTCCCTAAATCTTTGCATTCTGATTATGCCTTGCTACTATTATAAATATTTTAAATTTCTTTGTAAAGGACCCACACCCAGCCACTAATATAGCCTACACTGATTAGAAGCCAGAACAATTTGTATTAGAAATTTTAGAGGTAAAGTAAAGAAAAGGGAAAAAGTTGAAAAGGAAGTTCAATACAAGTTAAGGTGCAGAAACACTGTAATTGAGAATTAAAAACTGTGTTTCCCATTCATTCTAAACTCTCTGGTAGTTCTTGAAATATCATTCGAGAAAGCTAAGATAAACACACCATCAACCAGAAATACAGAAAGAAGCAAATGATAGAAAGACGCTGAGTCGGAAAAAAAAAATCTAACGGTACCTACACATCCATATTCCTTATCCACCACCCCGAAGCAAACAAACACGAGAAAAGACTCTAGGTAGGATACAGATTAACATCTATAAACTATAGATTAAGGAGTTCTATATATCTAACTCGAAAAGAAAATTTAAACAGTGAACAAAAAAGAGGAAAGTAGTTACTGCATGCGATGGTTAATTAAGGATATGCTCCATTGGTAGTGGGAAGATCAGACCAGGAAAGGCTTGGATTCCAGCACCCGAATTCACTCCCAGAAACTGAAGATGACTCCAAAATGTTGGACAAAGAAGAGGAAGAAGAAGCCATGTTGCTTAGAAACACTGGTGAGTTATCACTGCCACAATAATTAACTGATGATGACGATGACCTGAGCTTGTGGTAAAGTTCTTGAACTCCACTACTTTGATGTTCTCCGAGTGCAAAACAATTGTTTTGTTGCTGAGTCTGATCTTGATTGTTCCTCCAAAAAGAGCCGCATAGACCCAGTGAAGGAAGTACTTCTCCCACACCATCAAAGCCTAGACTAGTTCCAGGATTCAACAACCCATTTGCGAGCAATGGCTCAGCCACCATGTGGGAGTCAGATCCCGTTAAGTTCCCTTCTCCCTTGACAACAATTGACATGGGACTAGGGTTAGGGTTAGGGTTTTGGTTAGCTCTTAGTAAAGCCATCAGTTGAGAATTTTGTGGAGAACCCCACAGGATTGCTGGGGTTTGTGGAAGCTCTTGGTCGAAGAGCCCTTGTGACGACGACCTTCCAAGCTCTGATGCCACTGCTTTCATCTTTGTGGCGGTTTGCTTCGCCACCGAGTTGGACATGCCGGAGCTTTTGCTTTTCCGGCAGCCACCACCGATGGGAACATTCCTGAGAGCGCCGCCTTTGGTCCAGTACCGGCGACATGTCTTGCAGAAGTGACGAGGCTGAGTGAGGTTGTAGTTGTTGTAGTAACAGAACTTTGTGTTTGATGAATCACAACGAGGGCACCTCAAATTTTGGTTCTCTGAATTTGATGAGGTGACGGTGGCGGTGGAAGTGGTTATGCTTGTTGTGCAAGAAGGAGATAGAGAAGGAGGAGATGAAGTGGGTGGTGTTAGTAGAAGTGCTCCTCCCCCATTAGTAATGGAGATTTTTCTTTCTCCTGCTATGAGGCTAGCACTAGCACCACCCAACAGTTCTTGGATCATCTTTATCTTTTAGATCTACAACAATCCAAAATCACGCAAAGCAAAAGCAAAAGGGGTGGTGTGGTGATGACTGGTGAGTCTTTTTGCGTTAGTGGGAGAAAATAAAGCGAAAGAAACTAAAGTAGGTTTACTATCTCTCTGTGTATGCGGGAAATGGGGGGAGAGAGAATTATATGATGAATTGAATCACCTTCGCGAATTGGGTTGCTTGGTTGTTTTATGCTAGCTAGGACAGCTTCTTTTGTCGGTTAGGGTCCTTCTTGTTGCCAACGAATGTATAGAGAATGGGGACTTGCATGATTATTTATAACTATTTTTATAGATTCCATGTGAGAGAAAGACAACCATGACTCATGACCTCCCATTTAGTCCATCCATGTCATAAATGATAACTCTATTAATGATGGAATTTGTATTTTGGAAGACAACGTCTATTGTTATTATAGGAAAAATTGTTAATTAGGTTGGTCTATAGTATTCATTCAAATAAACAACTCACGTATTTGAAGTAATTTATGTTATATCTTTTTCCAAATAACTTTAACACAGTAAAAGTTATATATTTGGAAAACAACATAGATGTAGTTTGTGAAATTATTAGCAATAAAGTTTGGTTTTAGTAATTTATGTAATAAAAAATTTCACTAAAGGTCAAATAAATTATCATAGTAAAACTTAAATTTTGATCAGAGAATAATACTAAAAAATCCGTAAAACTATATATAAATTTTGTCCAAGTCATTATACATTTATTTGAAAAAATAATCATTAGGTTTAACCCTAGCTATTAGTATAGTTCTTTCTTTTAAACAAAATTAAATGACAAGAAGTTAAATAATATTACTCATGCCAATATATTATGTATCAATTTCATATAACAAAATTATCAGTTAGTTAGTGTATGATATATCATATTATTAGTATAATATATTAGTTGAGATTAGTCAAGGATTCTTTATATGATTTTCTCTAACATCACTAAAATCTTATTTGATGGCCAATCTTTTTTAAGGAGATCGATCCTCTCTTCAATAAGCCAAGAGCTATATAGTTATGATTACATAAAATTGCTTGTAGTTTAGACTTGTACAATAATCTTTTCAATGATTACAAAGATTATCCTCAATCATTGACTAAGACTGCTCTCTTTCATAGAATTTATAAGCACTCAAAGGTGGATTGCCTTCTCTAAACAAGATTTTCTTGATACAAATTATAGAATCAAAATTCAAACTTCAATAGAGTATATTAACACTTGGACCAACTATTTTTTTATGTTAAAGAGTATGTTAAGACAGACAAATTTAGAAGCTGTCAAACTTTTTATTATTAACATATTACATTTGCCTTTTAGTTAACATGTGAATTGGTAATTTAAAGTGTTTAATGCCCCTGACCACTTAAATATTTTTTAGAAATTGGGGGGGGGGAGGGAGGGATATTGTTGTTTCTTGAGAGTTTACCATGATACTGATAAGAGCAATCTAAGAGATTTGGTACAATTAATTTTTGGACTAATAGTTAAATGAATATACAATATCTTTGATTCATGAATTTAAGTATAGTGAGAGAGAGAGAGATTTTTTCAATTACAATGTCACAACCTTTAAATTTTTTAAAGTATTTATCTTTTGTTTTATTTTCTATTTTTAAAAATAATATAAGGTGTCACTGTATTTTTTTTTCAGAAAAGTCGAATAACATTGATTTGTTGCTTTCAATTTTGAATTTAATTTTTAAAATATTTTGTAAATTTTAAATAAAAGTATTCTCATTCTTATTTTTTATTTTCTTTAAAAAAAAAAAAACTCGTATCACTTACAAATTTTCTTGTTTCTTATAAACTTCACCATTACTCTTCAGTTTTTCAATAACATTTAGAAGACATATATTAATGCCTTGATCATTACACTTATTATATCATACGTGTGGTCATTTGCACAACCAATTATGAATTATGTAAGGAGAAGAATCATTTTGCCTGTCCCACTTTGGACTAATTAATGCCGATCGATAAAGACTCATCATTATTTTCTAAGGATCCGAACAGTTTGATTTCCTTTCTGTATGCAAGCATACTAACAGAAACCACACAACATTTTATTGATCAAAATTCGTCCTTTTTTGTTCTCACGGATTTTTAACTCAGCCTTATCTTAATTTGGTCTTTAATTATATATATATATATATATATATATATATATATATATACGGCTATATAAATGTCTTCTCCTTATTAGGAATGCGTATATATACAAGAATTTTTGTGTCGAGTGTACTAGTGCGGGCATCCTTAATTTGCTTCCATATGTAACATTATATCAGTAATCAATCATGTATATATAATAATCAATATATTGCGAGTCAAACGGAAGAATAGAACGGTATACTATTATTAAAGCAGCAATTCATGCAGTAGTAATCAAGGTTTTCTTAAATAATAATCCTTCGTGTGAGGGAAGGTAAGGGCTTATGAGTTTCCTAGGTAAAGATGCTCCATGTTCGAAAAAACATCATTGCAAGTTCAAGGAGACTAGGATAGGGGTAATCACGTGGAAGTACGTGTAAAGCTGATTGTCCCTACTGCTCCCAATTTCATACGTATATATGTGTCACTGCGCACCCCAACCAACCAACTTGAATTTTGCCCTTCAGCTCCTTGCTGAAAGCCTCCAGCAAAATAAAAAACAGAAACATTTTATTACTACAATATATTTTATAATTTTCAATTTTTTATAATATTACTCATTTTATTTCACATTAATTTCTATTTTTTTCTTCATATCAAACTACTTTGTTATAAAATATATTTTAATTTTTGTCCTGCGATCATAGTTCATAAGTGTGGTACACAATATATCCCAGTCAATCAAGGTCTCTCTTTTTCTACGCACGCGTATAAATAGAGATGATTACACATATTCATTTTTTTTTATCTAGAAGAAGAGACACACAAATAAATTAATCTCACAAGGATAAAGGAGATAATAAAATTAAAAAGGATAAAACATATAGTGAAAATTAAATATGTGTTTATCTGCTTAGTGTGTGTTAAGCAAGTTAAATATCTAACTTGATACCAAAAAAGTATTAAAGGTATTGGTTAGAGAGTATTTTTTACTAGCATTAACGGTATTTGATTACAGAGACTGGTTTAAAAGCTTTAATTTGATAAATTAATAGAAGTAGCATATATGTGACTTATAAGCTAAGAGTTAACTGTACGATTTTTTTTTCACATTCGGCCTATGTTAAATTTTAAAAATTACAACATTTTTACCTCCGGTAGTTAGTGCTCGTACTTTCAATAAATTATAGTATGTTGACAGTGCCAAGTTAGTAATTCACCATTTAGCTTTTATTTTATGGAATATACTTTACCTAAAAATAATAATATATTAGTTTATTAATTTTAACATACCTTTTATATTATTTTGTACGGTTAATTTTATCAAACACTCTTCATGTACCCAAAAAAAACACTCTTAATTCAATAAACTAAAATATCAATTTTCAATTTTACCTCTTAACTTTTAGTTCCCAATAATTTATAGGTTTAATTGATTTTCAATTAATTATGTAAGATAAAACATTAACCCCTACTACAATATATCATCTTTAGTAACATTTTTTATCTAACACTTAATGTTATTAAAAGCTTTTGTCAAATTAAAAAAAATGTTTTCAAATTATAAATAAATGTTACTAATATATTTTTGGAACATTTTATCAAATATCATATATAGTGCATGTTACTAAAGTTTAAATATGTAAAAAAAACTTTAGTAGTATGAATTATACGTATCATCTAATAAAATATCACAAAAATATATTAATAAAATTTATTCATAATTTAATGATATTTTTTGAATGTTATTAAATTTTAATGATATTTTTACTTAGTGTTAGATAAAAATAAATGTTACTAAAGAAAGATCACATAAGATCACATGTGTAATAATTAATTAACTTGAGCATGAATCATGAAAATAAACCTATATAAACACCTTAGTTTCCAGGGAAAGAAAGAAGAGAAAATTTAAGCTATTTGAGGTTGAACTAAAAACAAGAGGATTAATTAGAGACATTGATAAAACTATATTGATCTTTAAAAAAATATGAAGTAGCGTATTTGAATATTTGAATATAACTATGATGGTAGGTAGGGGGATCTAGCAATGATTATAGGCTTGTTAATTCCTATGCTAATTCTCCGGTCCACTTTACCTAACTTGACCCATAATAGTATTTTTATTTTATTTTATTTCCTCGAGCTCTTCTTAGATATTCTCATATTCACATATTTTATTGGATGTAGAATTTTCTCTTGAATATTTGATGGCATGACCGTAACGCAGTATTTGATTAAACGTGCCATTCATTCTAGAAAAAGAAAAAGAAAAAGAAAAAACTGTGCTTTTAACCGCTTTAGATGCAAAGGGCAGTGTTGAACACACACAAACCATTTTCTTACACAGGTCTACGTCGGATTCACAAACACCGTGGATCCCATGTGGGAATTGGGTCAACCAGCACTTAAATGCAATACATGCAAAAGTTTGACTTAGATATACTATTGACAACGTTTTTTTTTCTTTTCTAATTAAAGTGAGTATATGTAACTTTTCTCGATAATTATTATTTTTTATATACATGACTAGATAGTAAACTTTAATTAATATGGTTAAGAGATTCGATTATATGTTGCACTTGTGTCAAATTTTATTAGTAACTATACTTTTTTAATTTACATGTATGTGGATAAATGTTGAGGAATAAAAAATAGAAGTAATTAATTTAAATATTTATTGTATTAATCATACAAAAGTCATTCAATTAATACTTAATTTTCAAGTAATTTTAAATATTAATAAAATATATTTAGTAATCCTATTTATAACCCGATAAATATTTCCATCACTGCCAATGACTTACCCATGACTAAATATTTCACAAAAATTTCTAACAATCAAAATAAGGTTGTCATTAATTAATAATGACAACTTAGTCGTCAATAGGAATAGAAACTTATTTGAATATTAAAACAATTAGTAGTTAATATTCAGTATATATAAATAATAAGTAGTTAATAAACATTTAAAATTGGATGCACAATGGTATGCATAGGCAGAGACGACTAGGAATTCTGATCAGTCTCAATCTGATACGACCGACTATATGAATTAGCCAAAAAAACATGCAGTAATTAGTAGGAATTTAGAATATTTACAAAACAAAGACTTTAGTCGTAATGACCTGACGTTGTACTCACCAAGTGTGCGTACTTCTTTTTACTGTTTGACCTAATGAAAAGAAGACAAATGGAGTGTCAACTTTATGTAACCTGTCAATTTGCTACAAATGAGATCATATGAACTGTAAACATATATTATTGAACGATTACACACTGAAGTAACAGAGTAACCATGCTTGCACAATCATTCAATCAGTTATGATCAGTACCCTATATATTGTGTATGTCAACAAGCTGTTTCGCGTAAATTGCTGATCAGGCTATAGCAAAACTTTTTACCATATATATTTTCACCTGAATTTCTTTTCGAAACGTGATAGTAAAAGTCAAGAATAATTTAGTTAGAGGAAGAAAGTGACAAAAAAGGAGCTTATGGAAAAAGGAGGAGTCTATATGTCTACGATTTGCAGAACCATTTGTTAATTAAGATCTTGATTGATTGAGGAAGGGTGTTGATGATGAAGGATAAAGTAATCTATATTATCACTTAAGTTGCAAGATAGCATAACTATCATAACAACCAATTAATTGGTGATACCTCAACGCAAAGTCTTGGTTGTTTACATAATATTTTTCTCCGATATTGTCTCTTGGTATAAAATCTAACGGAATTGATGGATCACTACTATCTAATGCAAGCATTTATCCAGTGGGCCTCAAGTCAACATTATAAAAAACCAGCAACGGAATCCAACGTCCAATATTGTTTTATATTACAATTGACGAAAAGGAAATGCTCTCTTTCACACTTGTTCCAACTTGGCAAAAATCCAACAAGTAAAGTTTATTATATGTTCATTTCCACCACTTATAAAAATGTCGACCATCACAATATTGTTGATTGCGACTGACCAAAGCAAACAAAGACTCTCCAAATTGGAAATGGGAATATATGTGCTATAGTGTGAACACTGAACATAGCAGTCAGGTAAATTAAACAAAAACGTGAATCATGAATATATGAATAATCAAGGAAATTGCTATTAGACTATAGTTAGATATAGAGAAATAAAAAAGTGATGAAAGAGTGGAACAGATGGAGAGGGGAAAGTGAAAGCATGCAGGGACAGGAGCACAAGAACGAAACTGCAAAAATCAATTATTGGGATCCATAATTCGAAATGTGATGTGATGGATGTGAGGGAATGATGAAGGGATGCATGAAAATAAAAATGAGTGGCCTGCCTGAGCGCGCGTGCCGTCCGGAGAGGGAGGGTAAGTCAGAAGATGAGAACGACATAGCTTTTGGCTTTTTATTGTTTTTGTGTTGCTTGCTTTGGTTAGTACATATATACTACATACATGCTATAGGAATTAGGATTAGGAGAAGGGGGAAAGATAGATAGATAGAGACACTGAGTTTTTGCTGCTATGTTCAGTTTGAGTAGGAGTGCAAAGCAAAGCAAAACTTTATTCTTTTCTTTCAATGAAAAGTTGGGCACTTCATTGGGCGGGCAGAGCGGAAACGACGCCAGCTTTGCCTAAAGACGACATGTTGGGCAACGCGGGCAAGGCGCGCGGGCAAATACCATACTATTTTATCTAGCTCTATTGTCGCCTTCAAGGGCCATGTCCATGTCATTGCATGGTATATATGGTATGGGATACACACAATACAAACCCGTATTCCTATATACATGGGTCATGGGCCCCTACTCATGTCTCATGTTTCTCCTTATCCAGCACTACAGCTTTCTCAGGGCTCCTCTCATTTCGTCTTTTTGTCTTCTTCACTTCTTTTCACCTTCCTTCTCTCCTTTTGAAATCCCTAAGTACTGATGATGATGAATGATAATCACTCCTTCTCCTGCCGATAATAACGATTTTTCTTCTAAGTATTCTAATGATCCCTTTGATCATTGAGAGAAGCCTTTGTGTTTGGCTGCATATATAGATACTCTATGTTTCATATTAATGTGTATCAAACCCTTGAATGTCTCATTACAACAACAAGCATCGCCACTAATATCGGATACCTATCTATCTATATGTCTACTAGATAAGCAAATTTAGCTTCAACACTTGCGCGCTTTTTTTTTTTCTCTCTAGACCCTAGGCCATTAAGGAAGCTAGCTAGATAGCTATAACATAATCCTCAAAGGCAAAGCAAAAATGTGTACAAAATTTTAGCCTCATTTGTACAAATTAATCATATGGGAAATAAAGGAAGTAATGCATCTTTCAAAAGAGATCAAGAGGGGTCAATAAATGTTGGTTCTTAGTTGTGGATTTTCTTCGCCATGTTGGACGGTCCCTACCTTAAAAGCAGCAAAATATGCTTACATGCATAGGTATAGGTCATCCGCATCCCACAATGAAATTGATAGAGGAGTGAGAATTTCAACGGACGTTTCAAAGCTGACAAAAGCTATTGCTGGACAAGATTCCTTGGGTAGCAAAAATAGTAAGCTAAAATTCCATAGATCGCCTCATGTGTCGGGGGCGTATGGTTTCTAAATGGAGTGGGGAGAGACCTATAAGAGGAATTTCTTACATATCAAATTCGTATTAGGCTACTAGGTACTAGTAGCTCACAAAACCAAGACCAACAAAGTCGTTATAAGAATTTTCAGTTTACTGTTATACCAAGGCTAGCTATCAGGGCCTTGTTCCTTTAGGCCTTAGGTGCTTAATTGGCCAATTTTAAGCATAATTAATTGAGGAAAATGAAAATAAATGTTATTGAATAGTAATTGCATTTTTTTATAAAGAATATTCATATCATGATTTTTAATATAAATAAATAAAGTGATGATCTAATTAATCCTAAGTAAAAATAGGATTAAATAACCTCATCTTAGATAGCCTAATAAAATTATAAGAATTATATATATTGAGTTTATACACAATTTTAATTAATTATATACTCCTCCTGTTATTTTTTACTAATTATATTCTACCTTTGTCTTCCTAACTTTTTCTCATACATTGCACAAGAACGAAAAAAATTTACTTCTACGTGAAGCGTTTATCACCGCCTAAGCAAATTGCAGCACCTGGAATCAACTTGGCTGCAACCTTACCGTATCAGTTTGCAATTCATGAGAGTGAGTGAAATCAAATAGTGCAGTTTCTATTCTGCTATTCATCTCTAGTGTGCGTGAGTGTTAGATAGCAAACTTCTCTCATTTTTTGTTTCCGCAGCATGAGTCAAGAGTGTGGGTTTTAGTTTTGTATCCCACCGTTATCAGTTTGCGAAGGAGTTTCTCCGATAGATGAAATATCGGATAAAAAAAATTAGATGTCATCATTTATTTTTACAAGAGATGGTGTAAAAAAATATTACAGAAATAAAAAATCCTAAATCTGAAAAGTGGACAAATTAAAAATTAGTAAAAAATAATGAAAAGAATATATAATTATTTAAAATTTTGTGTATAAAAACAATCTAAACAAATGAATTCCACTTTTAATGTGGTTGTTCTAATTCTAATTTTACTAGAACACATAGGATGGGATAAACCCATTTTTGGTTGGGGTTAATTAGATAAATCTATAAATAAATGTATACCCTTAAGACATTCATTAAGATACCCATTAATTAAAGTCTTATTTGGTGTCTTTTGATCATCTCATGTTACCCAATAATTTAAGATACCCATTTAAATTTTCTATTTTGGCTCAAAATATTTATTATTCATAAAGTCAATAAAACATTAATTCCTTTTTAGTAATATCCCCATTTATTAGTACTATTTCATTTAAATATTTAAATTTATTTACAACTACATTCTAACTCTTTTTAATAAGTGGATCTTTTGACAATTTTTAATCATTATAATTTGTATAATTAATAATTTTCTTAAGAAGTGTGTACATTACCTTAAAAAAAATATATAAGAGAGAGAATAATAAGTATTTAA
>PYAF01005061.1:67194-103906 GCA_007407185.1 Glycine tomentella | reverse complement strand
ATTGTATTATAAAAATATATTTAAAGCTAGTCAATATTTATAAACACACATGTTGAATTTTACACATTGTAGTAGAAATATTAGCTGTTCCATTTCTATTTACTTTCATATATTCTTAATTGACAAATATAAATTTAATGGTTGCTATTTTTAGATATACATGGTGTCTTCAAATTTCATTAATATATGATAACTAATAATAATTATGATTTCACTTTAATTTATAAATATATTTTATTTCTTTTAATTTAGTCTAATGGAAATTTTTATGCACGGCTAGAAAGTATGATTTTTACTACGGGAATTTGGTTCATGGCATTCGGAAAACGTGCGTTGTCGAGTGGCGACGGCGGCGAGGATGCGAATCGCGAGGCGCTGAAGCTGATGAACAAGGCGCTGGAGAGTTGCGAGAAGGGATTCGGTGCGGCGCGAACAAGGGAAGAGAAGGTGGAGGTCCGAGGGTTGAGGTGGAAAGTGCTTAGGTTTATAACTGCGATTCATTTGCAGAAGGAGGAATTTGAGAGTGTGATTAAGTGTGTGAAGGTTTTGAGAGAGTGCTGATGGCGGTGATGAGCATCCAAGTCTTTCGGTGTTGGCGATGAAGGTGTGGTCAGGGTTGGGAAGGCATGGATAGGCGGAGAAGGAGTTGAGGGGGATGGTGATTGACAAAGGGATTCCGGAAGGGGGTTTGGTGTCGGCGGTGGAGGCCTATTTCGCGGCGGCAGGGATGGCGAGGGTGGAGACCGCGAAGGGGGTGTTCTTGGGGCTGTTGGGAAGGTGTCATGTTAATGCCGGCTAGACAGTGAGGGTGGCGCATAGGGTGGTTGGGGGTGGCGAGGAAGGGGAAGGGGGGAGAGTGAGGGCTAAGATGGTTGCTGAGCTTGTGTCTGATGAGAGGGTGGTGGCCCTCTTTGCAGGGCAGGAGGCTGCTAAGGATAGGGTGGGAATGCATGCTGTTCTGTGGAATTGGTATTGCTTCTTCGACCATTTATTTCCTAATCTGCTTCTTCTGGTAGCTGGAATTTGCCTAATGCAGTGGGGTGTCTCTTAGATTTGCTTTCTGTTTTATTATCTCAAACGTTTTCACGAGGAAATGTATACTGAGTGTGATTGAATGGGCTATAAAATGAAATTATTTTAATGGAACAATTTATTAATCCACAGCTTCAGAAACTTCTTCTGATTAATGTCAAGTCACAAATTCAAACATATTCTAGTAGGTAACTAGTAACGAATACGTTTGATGATATGGATAAGATCATGAGGAGGGAGAAGGAAGGTCCTGTCAAGTAAGTTCTAACTTTTGTTCTCCTCTCCTGAGATGATGTTTTGTCACTAAGATAGCCTTTCGTTTGTTTATAATTTGAAATCATGGCTGTGCAGTTGTGCTAGTGATATATAGTAAATAATACTAAATACTCTGCTAATCTGGAATTGTGTTATTTCTGCTAAGAACCATCCCGCAGCCAGAATTCCATTTACCTGTGGTATGTATATATAAGAGAAGAAACTTTATACTCTATTGGATCACTATGACCAAACTCTAAATTTCGTCAAAATAATTAAATACACATTCAGTGTTAGTGTCAGGCGCCTCATTTTTTTAAATGATACTATTTCCATACAGTCATAAGGATCATGACAGATGCAAACTAAATTAACTACCATGCCATGTTAATTAATTTTCTTTCTATAGAATCCACAATTGTGTTGTAGTTGTCAGGAGTTACATATAAAATCTCACCGCATCATGTATAAAAAGAACACTTAGGTTAATAAAAGAAAATTAAAAAGAAAAACTATACCATTATAAACAGTGTTTGAACTGTATTTTTCACTGTAATGATCCCAATTATTATCATCGTGCAGTTAGTAAGTTTTCTTCTCAAAATTTCAGAGGGGAAGATATAGACATGAAGAATTATAAGATTGATTTAACAATAAAAAAAAAAGAGAGAGAGAAAAAAGATTGTAAGTTTAATTTTTTTGGTTAATAAAAATTGACCATCTAACAACTAATATTTATTAATTAAAAAAAAAAGAATATAGACCATGAAGTAGCTACTCTCTCTCCCTCTGTATAAAATACGGTATTTTATAGGTAAATTTTGACTATTCCCTGATGACTTCACTGATCATCTGGTGACTGTAAATTTTGACTATTAAATTTAATTATCAATTATTAAGATTAAAATAAAAAAATTATGCAATTTTTGAAAGTGGTGTGTACTGATTTTTAAATAGTTACATATTTTTATTTTTAATTATTTATGTGCATTTAGTTAAAATTTATTTCTTTAATTTACTCTCACCTAAAAAAAACCTCATTAAATTAATACATCTCTACAACCATTATCAGCAACCAGAGTCTTTAGCAGGTTATTTTAAGATGTAATTTCTTTTTACAACTTCGCGAAGGAACTCTTAAAATAAATCTCTAAATACAACCTTTACCAGACAAGCATATATGGCTTGTACTTAGTTAATTATATTAATTATAATATAATCTCAGATAGATGTGATGGAAAGTGGCAAGAGAAAATTATTGTCAAAATGATCATTACCAGGATACCAACCTTAAAAAAAAAAAAAAAAAGAAGAATGATCAAGAGCATGGACTAACTGTATCTGTTCCTTTCGCTTGGTATTTGACCATATCACAATAGAATTTCAAGAGGAAACATTAATTAATTAGCATCAAGTGGAGACAAGAACAGAAGCTACGTGCCACTTCAGTTCTTTGTATTATGTTTAGGGTGTGAAATGATATAACCTAGACCCCATTATCCATTAACTCCCCTTCTAAGCAAAGGAAAATTACAAACGACAAATTTATTATCAAAATCATAGTCATTATCTAGTATACATCAATCACCAATTATCACTATAGCCACTTACTTAATATAACCATAATTGTTCTAATAGGACAATAAAATAATCAAATTAAGCGTGCGATTTTAATTATGTCTAATTAGTTGTTGGCTGAAAAGGGGCCCTTTCAGATCGTGATTTCTCATGTGGTGAATATGAGCTTTCTAGTAAACAATTCATTGTCCGAAAATTGGCTTCAGACCAGTGCTTTATTGGTTTCTATGCGCTTGAAAGCTAATCTAGAAAGATTCGCTCAATTCGTGAAGTTGAATTGTTTTACTTTTAATAATGTTTTCTGCTTCTATTATTATCTCAGTTTCCAGGTGGCTTTGCTAGAAAGAAGATGCAGGTTATATATAGCCAGAGACGGAGTTGAAATTATTGTATAAGAGTCACACTCCTTTAACAGAAATTAAATAAACGAGTTTGTTGGACAAACTACTGCGGTGTGCAAGGATTCTCCATGTTTAGGATTATTTATAATCATGTTTTTTATGCACAGTATGAAATGATTATCATACAACAATGGACTTTCGATTGGTTTTTCACCTTGAGGGGATATTAAGCAGTCTTTTGAAACCCAGACGGATTATTGAATTAGAAGACACGTAATTTATAATTCACCGATCCTATTGTAATTGAGCCATCTAAACCGATTACAATTAATAATTTTAATTCATATAATATGTTCAGAAAAGAAATAATATAAAATATGTTATATTAATTAATTAAATTATTTTTATAGTAGCTTAAGTTAATATGTTAGATACATAGCTACTATAAAAAAAACGTTTTTTAAGTCAATTCTTTAGTACATTCTATAATGGTTTTAAAAATTGTCTTTGAAGTCATCGTTGTAAAAGTCAATACTTTTCATGACGATCTTTAAACCCTTTTCATGTCTCGATTTCTAAGTTAGTTTTCTTCGAAACCATCTTAAAATGTGTTCTTTTTTAATATTAAAAATTAGCATTTTTAACACGATTTTCTAAATAATCATTCTACAAACTATCTTTTGAAAGAATTGTTTTAGAAACTAGACTTTTTAAGATGATTTTTTGAAGAACCATCTTAGAAAATCCAGTTTTTAAAACAGTTTTTTTAAAGAATCAATTTAGAAAATAGAGATTTATTATTTATAAATTAATTATTTAAAAATACAATATTTTTATTTGAAAACAAAAACTATTATTTATAATATACTAAAAGTAAAATATAAACCTAAAACTATTTTATCTTTATTTAAATATAATTAAAAATTATAAATATATACAAATTAAATTAAAAAGTCATCTAAGTCAGTTCTGTAATTATTTTTGGATTGAATATACATTGTAAAATGTTGATGGAAAAAGAACGAGCTTGCTTCATGTAAACCTGACCACCTCGTGGAAATTTATCATACTGGGCTTAATTCATTTTTAGCATTTGATATAAGTAAATAATTATTTTTGTTTTTAAATATGTAGAATGCTGAAAAATTCATTTCTGAAAGATGAAAATTCAAATTTTAGTCTTCGAAAGTGAAAAAAATGCAACAAATCTATCTATCCACTAATTTTCACTCGTTACCGTTAATGAAAGAGCTTACTTGACGCATTCAGGGACGAATTTGTCAGTGCTCTACATGTTCAGGAACTAAAATAACTATTTACCCAAAATATAATTTAATCTTTATCTTTTCCATTTTTTAATTGTTACAAACATAACATTTCAATAAGCATTTAAAAAAATAGGAAACCAAATATAAGTTAGAACAAATATAATAATAATAATAATATTGCTTAATAAACCTAATTTGTATATTACTCTAAAATTTCTAATGTGACAATACCTTACCCTAAATATGAGACTCAAACAAAAATGTACAGTCATTAAGTTAATCTTTATAAAAAATGAGACCAAACTTGATTTTATTACTACCTAATTTGTTACAATAGAAATTTCAGAGCAAGAGACAAATTATGTTTTTTATTATGTTTGTGCTAACTTATGCTTGTTTTCCTTGTTTATTAAGTACTTATTGTAATGTTATGTTTGCAACGATTAAAAAAAAAGGACAATGAACATTAAATTATATTTTGGATAAAAAATTATTTTCGTATCTGAATGTGTAGAACGCTGAAAAATGTATCTCTGAATATGTCATGTAGGCTCTTTCATTAAGGTAACGGATACAAGTATTTGTCACACTTTTTTGACATTTGAGGACTAAAATTTGAGTTTTCCTTTTTTAGGATGAATTTGTGAGTGTTCTACGTATTGAGGAACAAAAAAGACTATTTACCCTGTTGATATTGTTAAGTCATCTTTAAACTCATCATCGAGCTTCTTCCGCAATGCCACTAATCCTTCCCCTGCATCACAGATATAGGCCTAAGCTTGTCTGCCAGGCAAGGTTGCACGTTCCATGCTGTCTATGTACCTGAAACAAATAATAATAATAATAATAATAAAAGTGAGAAACATCGATGCAACTTAGATTTCACTACTGCAGTGAAACTAAACTGGAGAAAACAACATACAACAATTGCTGGACAAACACCGCAAAATTGTAAGAGCTCATTATAAATATTGGCATGGACTCAAAAGTAAAAAAGTTAATAGATGAAAAAAAGGTTGAACACAATTTTGGAAAGGTTAAATTAGTTCGGTAAATTTGAGTTTGAGCAAGTTTTATCCCATAGATGTGGGCTTAAGCATAGTAAAAGCACACCCAGAAGTTACAAGGTTGCTTAGTGGTTAGGAAGGGAGGTTTAAGGGTTGAAGGGAGGAGAGAGGGGAAAGAGAATGTTGGTTCAAATTCTCCTATTAACATTCTAACAAAAATTAACAACTAATATTGACTTATTAAAAAAATTAGTAAAAACACACACTATTCTCTATTGAAAAAACATGTACACTATTTATTGTTGTATCCTCGTACAGTTTTCCATAAACCATTTACTAAGCTGGGACTCCTGAGGGAAAGTATGGAGTGTTTATTGCCGTTTCCACTTTCCAAATGTCTATTCCACTGCAATTCAAATAATTTTTATCTGAAATATCCTTTTTCTTTGTTTATCAAATTATGAATTTCTAAAAGAAAAAAACTATAGAATTTTTTTGAATGAGTGACAATAAAATCATTAGAGTGGCAATTGACCCCATCCTAGTGAAAGTAAAATATAAGTTAGAACATCCAACTAATATTTTATGGCATACCAGTATATTTTTTTTTATACTGAATCCAGATACTAAATAAGTGACAAGAAAATACACAATTTTTCATAGTAGATTTTGGAACCATTAGACAAGTGATCCATTCAATCAAATATAGCAGCAAACAAGAATTTGTTGTCAGTGTCATAAAAGCTTCTTTACTTTCTAAATTTTCTTCATAGCTCACCCTACAAGCCCAATAGGCATGAACCAATATAAGAATTTAAAGATTAACTGATTCCTGTATCTGATACACATCAGCTACAAAGTATCTAGAAAACATGCAATTCTGAGGGCAATATATTATATGCATAGGAGAAGCATAGTCAACAAGGTGCTACCTGCTTTGCGTAAGATCCATCAAGAAAGAAATTCTTCACTGGTGTCTTTTGATCAGGCCTACACGGATCTTTACCAGGTCCCTCACGGTACAAAGAATGACCAATTTTAACAACAGAAGAGCAAGTGACTTCCAAACCTTGAGATGATGGGAACAGTGTTAAAACCTAATAAAATTTTGAAAAACAATGTAATGACAAGAGAACTGAATATCTACCATTGATTAAAAACACCTAAATAGACTACAAAATGGAACCTATGATTTGATTTGTGATGGAAATTATACAAAATGCTATGCTGAAGATATTAGAACAATACAGTCAGCCATCAAATTAGCAGACATGCACCAAATGAACAAGTATCAATCCAACCATTAACTGTCTTTGGTGATCCATAAACTGATCCCATATTGATATTTCATTAAAAATATTTATCTTGCATTCACCATTAACATCATATGACGTTGAATGCTGAAATTTGGATGCATGCATGTGCTAGAGACAAGAATAAGCATAATTCTTAAAATTGAAAAGAAGAAAATTGGCTCATACTCAAGTTAAAAGCAAAGAGCCCAAGAAAAATAGTAAAGAAAACAAGCACTAGCAAAAGAAAACACTTTCAAACAGATATTAGTAGACATAATACTGGCCTTGATATTATTTTATCAATACACATGGTTTAAACTTTATACTATATTGCTCAAGAAAAGCTAGAAATAGAATGTAGCATAAACTGTCAAATGTGTTGCCAATTCTAAGTATTTTTTGCTGTTGCCGTACATGCACATATAAAAGGGACTCTAGGTGAATGGTTTGTAAAAGGATTATGGGTACAAGGAATTATAGATGTGTAGGTATGCTTGTACTAGACAGGTTTTTGTGTATTATGTTATATGGGGATTATCCTGAAACCATGAGAGAACTATATAGTGAAGAATAGGCTACAGTTTTTACTGTTGTAGATAAAACTTTAGTCTTAGGAAGCACCGGCTTTGTAGAGATAATTTTTATTGATCTTTTTGTACTAGCTAGATTCCAACCAGACAAATTAGCTATATAATTAATTAAATATGACGCTTAAGCAGTATGTGCAGAATTAGCCATTGTGTTCAGCTTAATTATTTATTGTAGTTTGCTGCTTTGGTTTTCAGGCCTTCAGTGGCGTTGCTTTGGTTTGTCGTGGCTTATATGAGATTAACAGGTGTTGAAGGTTGGTTCTGTTACAGATCTCAGAACTTATATTGCACATGTACTCATGCTAGTCTTGAGCATCCCTTTTGCTAAAGATCTAGTACTGTATCCTTATTTCTTTTAATAAATTAAAATTATTTGGCTTATCTAAAAAAAGGAATATAGATTCGATCTGATGATATACAATACAGGCAATTACATACTCTTCGGACAGTATAATTTTCTAAATTATTAGTTCCTTCAAGTAATGATATCAGCAATGCTATCATTACATTCGAATTGAACATGACCTGTACATATACAGATAAAGGTGGAACAAAGACATAAAGGAAAAAGAAACAATAACACAGCAGCCTTAATTAGAACATTGTAAGCATGTGCATGTCAGATTCCTCTACCTCACAGCACATTGGTTTGATTACTAACATCTAGCATTAATATATATACTTCATTCATGCAGCTTTAAGGGAATTGTGAACAGTCTCTGGAACGGGGGGAGGGGGAACCTTTTCCACATGCTTCTCCAAATGATCTTTGGCTGTTTAATTTCACTAAAGTGGTTGCATGAAGATGTGTTGTATCAATATTGAAATGCACGCTCTATGAATTGTTTTAATAGTATACGTTTTCTTTTCGGCTGATCCTTTTATTAGCATGTCATAGAAAGATATATTATTTGTACGGCTGATCTTTTATTAGCATGATAAATGATTTGTAGTATGGATTTTCTTCCCAAATAACAAAATTAAATCATGATTTTATTATTTTTTCTTTCTCCAAACAATATAACAAAATCATGTTTTTATTATATTATTTGGAGGTGAAAATATATATATATATATATATATATATATATATATATAACATAAACATAATTATGTTGTGTATTTTGTTAATGAAATCATGTTTCTGTTATGTAAAGTTTTTACATCCCATTTTATTCAATAAAAATGTAATTTTGTTGTATATTTTTATGATTTTTTAATTAATTTTAAAAGCAATCAAACTAATTATGATATAATTTACCAATTTTAATAGTAAATGGTATCTTTTTAATTAAAAATGAATTAATTGGATTGAAGTTCCATTTATAAACGTAACCAAATTAAATAGTGAGAGAGGAGGAAAAATGGGGGAGTGTTATGATGAAGAAGTGGGAAAGGAAGAGAGAGAAGGGTTGGGAGTGTAGGAAAATTGAGAATAATAAATGGCAATGATATCAAACTCAGTCTGGATTGAGACCCGGTGACTTAATCAGACTAATTTTATTTTCGAATTGGTTACGCAATTGACCTGGTCAAAGTGGACCAAGTTGGCCACCAAATCCACATTGGACAGGTCCACCCAACCGATTTTAAAAAAATGGATTTTTTTTTAATTTGGATTTTAAAGTATGGATGAACTTTTCTTACTCAAATAATGTTAATTATATACTTATATATAATAGATACATATATAATTTTGATTTTTTAATATATACCGGTTCTAATCGGGCCAATTAATGGTCCACCAGTTGGACTAGACACATTATCTCGACTGGATCAATGACCGGATTGGGTTTCACAATTATGATAAATGGTCATTTTCTAAGATTTAGAAGTGTCAATAACAATTCTAATAGTAGAAATAACAATATCCATTATAGGCCTTTAACTAATGGGTGGACAAAAGCCCAAGGAAAAGACTAAGCCCAATAAAGTAGACAGGACAATTATAGGCAGTCCATGTCCATCTATAAAAATCCCTGAAACTACAAGCACTTCACCGTATTAACGATGACAAATTTTGATTTTTGGTCTTTATAGTCATCACACATAATTTTACGAATAAAATCAACAGACATGTATTCAGTTGCTAGTAATAGGTGTCAGCGATTTCTTGAAGGTAAGAGAAAAGCTCTTGCGGTTTAGAGAACATGGACATGTGATCAGCACCAGCAATCACTTTGACATCGTTAGGAGGGTTTCGTTCAATCATAAACAGTTGGAAATCAAGCTTAAACATTTTATCTTGTTCGCACACTATATAGACTTTGGCCACAATTCCGTAGTTGTCTCTTGTGAGTTGTGTATTGTCTTGCAAATCTTCATCACTTAAGATAGGAAAGGGTCTCAAAAGTGACAATGCTAGGGTCAAGTCCTGATTAGTTTACACATGCCATCAAATATCGTGGTTAAGAGATGTTTGCAATCATGTGTAAAATCAATAATGCTTAATAAACTAATTTTATGTTTGGGAATTTTGAATATATTAATATTATTTCCATAATTATTGATAAACAAAAAAAGTTAGGTAAATTTGTATATTGATCTTAATAAATACTTAATTTTATTTTAGTATAAATAAATGATATCGCTTTAAATTTTGTATAAATTATGTACCAAAAAAAATTATAGTGTACCAAAAAAAAAGTTTTTTGATAAATTTCTAAGATTAATCAAATAATTTTCAATATTTTTTAACAAAAAAATAAATAATGAGACTAATTCTTATTTCGTGGTAATTGAATTAGCAACTTTCCAAAAAGATAGCGCACACGATCAATAAAAAAATAACAATAAATGCATTAGATTTTATATTAATGTGTCACAAAAATGTAAGAAACAAAAGTTTTATTAATGAAAGTTTTAATAGCACAGAGTAAAAAGTTAATCTTTTTATTATAAATTATGGTAGAATTATATTAGAAATTACAATGAGAATGTGTTAATAATACTTTTCATCAAAGAAAAATGTTTTATTTTTTTTATCATGAAGACTTGTTAGCATGTTCCCAGACAAAAAAAAAAAATAGTCTGAATAGTTTATTAATTTATGTAAAGTAAATGGAAAAGTGTAAAAACATATACTAATAAATAACGATATGCAATCCTTTTAAAAAAATAACAATATGCAATAATAGTTGAGGTTACTGGATATGATAATGATTTGTAAATAACTTTGATTTCTTTTTAGACTCAACATAAACATCTTTGATTTGTAATTAAAGACATACCTCTGATGGAGATAGTTGGTATGTGTTGGATGCTAAGAATTGAGGGTCAAATGCCCGAGGCCCATTTTTTTATGATTGTTGGTATTCTCAGCAAGCATAATCCTTGAGCTCAAATTAAATTCTGACCTGCTTATTAACTTTACAGAATAAAATAAAATTCAGTACAAAAACACCCTGTTTACACTATAAATTAAAGTAAACACTTTATTCAATTTTAGTAAATCCTATTTATCTATCTATATTCATGAGAGATGGGGAAATTAAATATATCATATTTGATATATAGAGTTCAATAAACATAATTAATCAAAATGGGACATTGTGAAACCTATTATTTACAAATAAATTCAAATGGTTTTAATCTAAAAAATTCTTGTTGGTTTGATCCTAAAGGTTAGATTGACAATGCGTTAATATTTATTCAAGTTAATAAATCTATGTAATTAATAATTGATAGTATTTTATTTTATAAAAAATATATATTATATACATATATTAATAATAATAATAATAATTTAATACAAATTAACAAGTAAATAGATTAATAGGTTATACTCCTATTCATCACTAGTGAATAGTCACTAGTTAATCTCTCCATTATCTTGGTTTGACAAATGATAATAGAGATAAGTATTCAACCTGGATTCTCCTTAACCCAGAGACAAACTAAATCACGTATATATATGATGTGATGAAGCTATGAGCTAGAATTATTTAGCAGAAAAGAATGGTTAACATATATACCTCTTGGAGGAGATCTAAATAGGTTAGGTCGGGAGCAGGCAGCCAAGCGGAAACAAATACTGCAGCTGCAATCTTGGGAACAATTCCATGGCTACAGATATGCATACACCACCAAAGCTATGACCCACAAGGATTACTCGCTCTTCTGCTGCCAAAGACCGTAGAAATTCCATCAATGGCTCAAAATATTCTGTGACTGAATTGAGCTCGTCCATCTGCTTTGGATTGATGCCAGATGCAGCCATGTCAAGAGCTGTGACTTCGTGTCCACTTGATTTCAGCAAATCAGCGACCTTATACCAACACCACGCTCCATGGTAAGCTCCATTAACCAACACAAAACGCCTCTTCTTCTCCCTCTCCATCATTATTCTTTGCTCACTCTTCACACCTTTTGTTTTATTGAAAAATATGCGTATTGTCCTTCTACCGATAATATATGACATTATCTTAAAATGGATTTAAACCCGCGATGGGACATTTAACCCGCACCGTTTTATTACTACCAATTTTTGCCGCGTGACACGTGTCGTACTTATAACGGTTAATTAAACAAGGGGCATTATTGTAATTAAATAAATTGATTAGTTTGGAAGTGCGAGTGGCCACTCGTAGAGGATCAGTGAGGTTGTGCAATGGTTTGTGCAATCTCGTCATCACCGTTCTCAACTCTCTTGTTTCGGCGTCTCGTCGTTCGCAATGCGACGCCGTCTCCGTGCAAGCCGCGTGCCGTTAAACCCTTAACGGCAATTCCGAGGGCGGGGCGGAGGCAGTTGCTGTTTTTTCTGACGGCGACGACGGCGTTGACGGCGAGGGAAGCGGCGTCCGTGGCGCAGGACATTCCCTTGTTCGGGATACGGAAGAGTCTGAAGAAGGTGGAGGAGGAAGCGGAGGAGATTGTGAGGGAGGGATTTGAGGCTGCGGATAAGGGATTGGTGGCGGCGGAGAAGGGGCTGAAGACAGCGGAGAAGGGGTTGGTGGCAGCGGAGAAGGGGATAGAGGAAGCGGAGAGGGAGATAGAGGAGACAGTGAGTTCTGGGGGGTTGGCGCAGGCGGGAGCGGTGGCGGGAGCGGAGGTTTTTGGGATTTTGGTTGCAACGGCGGTGGTGAACGGTATTTTGGGTCCTGAAGCTCAAAAATCGTGACTCTTGAGTTGGTGATAACTCATAAGTAATTATCAGTAGATGGTTGTTGTCCATCGCTATCGTAGTGTTAAGTTAAGTGTTCAATTGGATATGTTTTTGTGGAAGTTGATCCAGTCACTTTGTAAGAGTGTCCGCTTTATGTGTTCATGTTTGTAGCTTTGTGATCATGTCATGGGAATGAATCAATGCATCTAGAATCCAATAGCCTTGTTCCTATGTATAAGAATTGTTCGTTATCATATTATTTTTTGTTGACTTTTAGCCTTAGGGACTATGAGACGACGAAAGTATTAAGCTTAAGCAATTCCTGTTCCTCCCAAATCATGTGATCATATAGCTGATAATTTACTATCGAAATCGCATGTGGACTTGGATTTTTGAATGATGATGAGTGCATTGTTGGAAAATAAAATCCTCTGTTAGTTGTAGATAATAAGTTTTTTAATCTTGAAATCACTTTATACAAATTTACACCTAAAAAATTAGTAAGTTTCATAAAGGTAGAGGCATATAATTAATTTAAATCTTATTAATCTTTAATTGAAAGTGACTATAAAACTGCATTATATTAAAATAGCTGGTTCCTTTGATGCCCCGTGATCGAAGGTAATATGTGGCATTGTAATTTTTATTGTAGTTAAAAACCGTTACATTTTGTAATTTATATTTTCTAACTTATAATTCATTTTTTGTAGTGTTTTTGTACTGCTGAAAATTAGTTCATTATTAATGTTAATTGAGGGAGTTAGTAATTATGTTCAACTGTGACACATTTTATAAAATTAGAGACTAAAAATTGACGATTTAATATAAAGGATTTAAAATAAACTTTTTAATATTTATAGAGACTACAAATATTTAATCCTAATAGTTGATAGGACATCAATCATTATGGTTCTTAGGGATAAGTCATTTCTTATAGGAATTTATTACTCGGTGAATTGTTTAGTGAAAATGAATTACTAGTGAAAGTATAATGCTTAGTGGAGTATTTAGTAGGAATATACTTTGTTTGCCTCGAGGGTTCCTTAATTTAGCTTATAAATAAAATCAAATATTGTGTAAGCAAAAGAGATAGAATTTGAAGATTGATGAAATTTGAGTATTTTTTCATTGTGAAACCTTTTCACTTGTTGTTGGGTTAAAAATTTTATGGTATTGATTCTATGGTAGGTCATTACTAGAGTCACATTTCATTTTTATAAATTTGTTTCTACTGAAAAGTCAAGTCGTGGTTAAATTTTTCTTGGCTTTCTTTTCTTGTTTTGAAGACAATCCTAAGTAAATAAATAAATAAAAATCCAAAGCAAGATTAATTGTGGGAGAGGACACAACTTCAAATAATGCAATTGTGAATTTGTAATAGTTATCTTTAAGGCAAATAGTTATCTTTACAGGAAAGGAAAATGACCTTTCAAAAATGTCAATGACAATTCAATAGGTCGTTAAATTATTTATTGGGTCTTGAATTAAAAAAGTTGGTCCTAGGATTTTTTCTTGTTTTTTTGCTAAAAACCATCACAAAATGATAGTTTGTGGAGATTTTAAAACATTAGGAAGTCAATTGAAAAAAATTACAAGATCATACCCGAATAAAAAAAGTTTAGAAATCTATTTGAAAATTCACAAATGACATAACGAGTAATTTAACCTATTTTGTAATGTGATATTAATTGTAAGATAAAATATTGTATCATTTAAACATTTTATAATAATTTCTAAGTATTTTAAATATTTATTGTTTAAGAAGGAAACGATCGAAAATACAAAACTAAGAATAATAATTAAAATAATTTATCTCATATTTTAAGTGTGTGTTTGGCAAAATATTTTAATTAATTTTTTTATTTTTTATTAGTTAGAAAAATTGTTTAATTATTTGGTAAACAATTTTTTTATTAGTTTCTTTTTTGAAATGTTACTTTTCTTTTAAAAAAATTAGTTTCTAACTTTTTATATTTATTTCCTTTTTGTCCTTGAATATTTATTAAATTTCATTTTTTATTTTTATATTTAAGATAAGATTTTGTTATTTTTATTATTTACTCAATTTTATATTTTTGAGTTACTTGAACAAATAATTTTATCAAAAACTTATATTCAACAAGGCAATTTTTCACTTTTAAGATACCAACAAGTTTTTAATCTTTCAGTCTCGTTAGTTTTTCAAACATAACTTAAATTAAAAAAGATAAGATTGTGCTTTATTTTAATTTTAAATATTATAGACAAATCCTTTTTTACTAGAATTATCCATTTTTGCAACAAGATTTTTCTTAAATTTTTTTTGATAGAAGTTGAATTTATCTAGTTTTTTTTTTTTTTCCATAATGATGGGAAGGAAAGAAAAAAATGGTTGGTTTGCTAAATTGCTAGCGGTGCTGGAGTGAATCTCAGACTGAAATTCAGCACAGCACAGCACAGCATAGCATATGGTAGCAGCTACCAGTTCCTAATTCCTAATTTATTTGCCTTGCACTTGTTAAACTCTCTACCAACCAAGTAGAAAGAAGATTTTTATTTGGTGGATGGCTCGCCTAATATCTTCAAACCCCATCGCCCTCCACAGATTTCAACCAAGCCTTCCAATTCCTCCTCACTTCTCTGCAAATCCTCGCCGCCGTCCCACCAACACCCGCAAATTACAGACCTTAGCGTGCCAAACAAACCCCAACCTTGATCAAAATGATACCCCCACCACCGTATGTTGCTTTCCTTGCTTTTTCTTAAAATAACAAAACAAGCAACGAGGTTGTTTATTTCTCACCTTATTTTTCTTTAACCTCTGCTCAGGATGAAGAAAAACTTGTGGTCGAGCCCAGCACGAGCAATGGTCAAACAAGCAATACAACAACAAGTTCACTTCCTCAATTGCCAACCAAAGACACCAATAACAAAATCGCACTTGTTTCTACCTTAGCGGCCTTGGGGCTTTTCTTATCTACCAGGTTGGATTTCGGTGTTTCCCTCAAGGATCTCTCTGCCAATGCAATGCCTTACGAAGAGGTTTCTTCCCCCACGCTTCACTCTTTCTATCCTCTTAATTAATTCTTTTATTCCTTGTGCCAACCTTACGCTTTAGTCCTTACACTTCAATAATTATGTTTTAGTTGTTCTGCTTCTGCCTCTATTTTGTGGCAAGTTTACACTGCCAGAACACTTATAAGAGGAACTAAAAAAACTAAAAATCCTCATATAAGAATTTTTTTTATCTTATTAGTATTGTTAGTTTTTATTAGCGAGATATTTGAAGCTGCAACTTCTCCCTCCTCATATAGGAATTAAAACGTAGAACTGTTACGTATAGGGAATAAAACGAAGAATCAACGTCTCACAAATGATTAATTCACCATCATTTTAAAAGATATCTGTTAGTTCTGACTAGGTTTTCTAGTTTCATTCGTGGTTGTTACTTGTTACATGATATCTGCTCCATATTTTTCTCATAGTATATGTGCTTTGGTGTTGGATGGTCCAGGCTCTCTCCAATGGGAAGCCCACTGTGGTGGAGTTTTATGCAGATTGGTGTGAGGTATGCCGGGAATTAGCTCCTGACGTCTACAAAGTAGAGCGGCAATTCAAGTAGTCATCTTTATGCACACATGTTTCCTTTTTCGACATTTATCTCTTTTGGATTTTGATGCCTTATTGATTTGTTATCACCATTTATGATCACCCATAGTATTTCGTATAACATTAATTTTCGTTAGTACTAATTCGTGGTCTTGACAACGTTTAATTCTCAATATAGGGATCAAGTTAATTTTGTGATGTTGAATGTTGATAACACAAAGTGGGAGCAAGAGCTTGACGAGTTTGGCGTGGAGGGTATTCCACACTTTGCATTCCTGGATAAAGAAGGGAATGAGGAGGGCAATGTTGTCGGTAGGCTACCAAGACAGTACTTGCTTGAAAATGTGGATGCCCTTGCTCGTGGAGAAGCATCTGTTCCTCATGCTCGTGTTGTAGGTCAATATTCAACTGCCGAGGCAAGGAAGGTGCATCAAGTTGCTGATCCAAGAAGTCATGGTTAGATGACCAAATATACAGTACCTTCTTTTACTGTTTCACAGTAACTGGTTCGTTTGTCAGTGAGCAAACAACTCATTGCTCTTGTTTTTACCCTTCACAAGCACACTATATTATAAACATTCTGCGAGTCAGTCATAAACTAGGATCCGCATCTAGATATCAACCGAAATTGTTAGCTCAGATGTGTCTATATTCTCGCAATCTTGTTATAGGTGAAGATGCACTTGAATGTTAACAAATCTGCTACTCTATTCAATACTCATCATCTGTTTCATAACAATTTATATCTTCCCTCCCACCCCTCACACTCTAAATTCATGGAATTCTTAGTCTATCAGAAAGATATGGTTTTGGTGGAAACAATATGATTTCTCTGCCCCAATCATGGTTTACTACCCACGACTAATAAATTTAAACGACATCTGATGACATATGTTGTTTGCATTATTACCCGACGTAAGTCTGGATCCAACAGTGTGGTTATCTTTGATGTTTTCTACAATATTTGTATCTTCCTTTTGCTTGGACTCTCTTCGAGTTCTAGTGTCAATGTCTTAAGATTCAAAACTTCACTGGCTTAATAGAAATAATGTTTTTTTTTTTTTTTAAAAAAAAAAGAAGAAGAAAAGAAACAAGCAGCAAAGTAGGGCATGGCACAAGCATTGTTGCTAATACCTGTCACAGCCAGAAGATCTAGAGTTCTCTGAGAACAAAGACACTGAAGCAGCGTTAAGACAAACACATGGATCATGTGGCAGCCATCAAGTGTGCCTATAGGACAGAGCAAAAATTTGATTAACCCAAATCAAATTGTAATCCAAGCTAATCATATTTAAAAAAATCAAATAATGAAAATAATTTTATAGGGTCCCGCTCTCGGAACTAAAACCATAGCTAACTCTACTACTCACTTAAGTGGCTTCGGTATTAATCATCTTCTAGTGCTCGATTAAGCTGGTTTTTTTTTTCTTAACAAATAGTTCAGTTAATTGATTTTAAAAATCGGTTTTTATCCATGACAGAGGATAGGTCAACTAATTAATTTTTCCTTGTTAACAATTAGTTGAATCTCTGATTTTTCAGTTTCTTCTATTATGTGGATTTCAACCTATTAGAAAAAGGCTCTCCTCTTGCACCCTGTATATAAGACTCGATAGTTTGAAATGAAATTATATTTTCATCTTTCCAAATGAATATATCAGAAGTTAACCTTCTCTCTTATCCTCTTCTTTAACTACAAATCTCCCTTCCATGGCTGTCACTGCAAACTCTGCCCAAGATCCTTCTAGTTCATATTACATTCATCCAAATAAGAACTCTGTTTTCGTATCCCTAGTTCTGAAATGCCCCAGCTACAATCACAGTTGGTCTTGAGCCATGGTTTCAGTTAAAAACTGGCTAATTGCCTTAGAATTGGTCTTAAAACTGAATTTTGTAAAAAAAGTTAGTTTAAAACTGTTTTTTTGGCTTAAAATTTGGTTTTGAATCGATATAAAACTGTTTTCTATTTTGAAAAAAAGAACAGTAATTTGATTTTTAAATTTAATTCAAATAATTAGTTTTTCATATAATGAAATAATACATGCTTCTAGCTACTTACACTTTGGCATGACTTGGACTACTCAGACACCAAAAGCCCCATAATTTTGCGCATTTTCATCCTTAGCTGCTATTACTAAATAGACAATTGTAGCCAAAGGTGGCTTTTCACAATTATACATAGTAAGTTAGTAATATTTTTCGTAGTTTTGATCCAGCCTGCACATTGAATATGTATATTGATTACTGATGATTTATGCATATAATCTTTGGAAGTTGTTAGTAAAGTAGAAACCTAATGATAATCATACACAAAAATAGCTATGGCCTATAGCAACCACTGCGAACGAGGAAAGAAAGGTGCTATATGCCTTTAGTATTCACATTGATGAGGCTATACACCCCAAGTATGCATATGTCAAGGGATGACATTTCCCAACAAGCTGTTTGATGAAGGTGAGCTGTGTCCACTTGACCAAGGAATTGGATCATGCACTGATACAGGGGAGCTGTCCTTCACCTCCAAAGATTGCAAAAAGCTCTCAGTCTTCTGCGGAACAATCAATCTCTCACTCCCTTGGCCTTGCCGAGCTTTTTTGATACCACCCAGTGACTTCTCACTTCCATGGCGAGGTGATGAACTAGTGGACCCAATGGGTGAAGCTGTGAGAGTTTCCTCCATAGATGCCCATCCACTGCGTCTAATGTGTTCTAGCTCTTCTGCTACTTCCATCATAGTAGGCCTCATGTCACTATGAAAAGCAAGGCATCTAAATGCTAGCTCGGCCACTTTATGAATAGAATACAGTGTCCAAGCATCTCTATGTGGTTCAAGGAAGGGGTCTATGATTTCATCTACAGCACCTCTCCTAATCCTATCAACAGCAAGTGCAGCTAAATTAATCTCACTTCGAGGTCGAGCAAAATCAACCACTTTCATGGCAGTTATTATCTCTACCAAAACCACTCCAAAACTGTAGACATCACTTTTATCAGAAAGCTGAAAGTTCTGGTGGTATTGGGGATCGACATAACCTGGAGTCCCTTGTGGGGCGGTTGAGATATGAGATGTTTCTGTCAATGCAAGCCTAGAAAGCCCAAAATCAGCTATTTTAGATTTGAAGCCATAATCCAAGAGTATATTAGTAGATTTTATGTCTCTGTGGTAAATTGGGGGATGAATTGAAGAATGGAGATATGCTATTGCATTAGCAGTTTCGGTAGCAATGGTAAGTCTTATTGTCCACGGTAGTCCTTTACTCCTCTCTCTCTGCAAGTGCTGAGAAAGTGTTCCATTTTGCATAAATTCATAAACAAGGATATGCTCTCCCTTCTCTATGCAGCAACCTAAGAGGCGAACTAAATTCGGGTGACTCACTGAAGAAAGTAGCTTGATCTCATTCATGACTTGGTCAGCACTGTTGGTGTCTCTTTGCCTTAACTTCTTTATAGCAACCCACTCATCATTGTGCAGTTTTCCAGCATAAACTGTACCAAATGCCCCAGTTCCCAGCCTATGTTTCTCAGAGAAAAAATTTGTCGCCTTTTCTATTTCTTTGTATGGATAGAAAGGTACACTAGAGTTGCCTGCAGCTTCGCGTAATTGGCGCTTTACCATGGTATGTTTTCTCAACCAAGTAGAACGCCGCCTGGCACAGTAGCATAGAAGAAACAGACCAGCCACCACCAAAGCTCCAGTTGTGATTACTGTCAAGTGTGGAGAAAATCATGCAGCCAGCATTAATACAAATATGAAATTTCACAAGTTCTTTTTTCTATGCATTTTGTATCAGGAAATGGGAAAAGAGACGTGAAAAGACATGCATTCAGATTAACAAAGATTCTCGTATGAAACAAATCTGCAACATATGATTATATATATAGTGGAAAAAAAATAGGCCACTAAGATGCAAGGTTCTATAATACCTCCAACAACAACACCGATTTTAGTTGCTTTCCCACATCCACCGGACGTTAGTGTTGAAGCACTGCAACTTGAAGCCGAAGCTGGTGACAAGGCAAACATAGAGACAGAATTAAAACAATGACAATATTTACTGAAGGAATTAATAAATTCAAAAATTATTATTTTGGATACGCAGTATCTACTAAAATCTTCATTGTTTATTGAATAAAAAAAAACTTTATTCAGTTTTTAGCTTTTGAAGACAGGATTCTTATTGATCAGAAGTTGCTTGTTTGATTTTGATTATTTTATGAAGATTGTTTTAACTCTTCGGTAAAGTTTTAATTAAAAACCATTTTGAATTTAAAAAATAAATCAAACACTTGCAATATGCAAAATCTACAAGAAGTGGCACAGAAAATGTTCCACCTATGGTTCTTATGTCTGTAAGATGATAGATCTAGTAGAAAGGGTAATTCGTATCACTCTGACACTCAAATTGCGTTGTCAACATAAGGGTGATAAACAAATTGTCGGTGATGCAATATGCCTAAAGTAACAAGTAATTACCTTAAAATTAGGTCAGTTCCTAATATTAATTCTCACGTTGAGAATGCTTAAAATTAGGTCAGTTCCTAATATTAATTCTCACGTTGAGAATGTATACAGTCACCGATATCTGCCGTTTGACCACGACTAATACATAGAAAATTAAAAACCATCCGACCAAGCATGTGCAGCCAGAAGATGTTGACTTTTGATTTGCGTACGACTCTGTTTGGTTAAATTACCACTCAAAACATACGACGTGAAAAACTCTTAGGTAAATACAAATTTAACACATCATTTTTATCATAATCAATAATAGTTATAACTAATAAAAAAATGAGAATGTCAAATAAAAATAAATTTGTTATTGTTTCAGTTTTTATTTTAATCTTATTCCTAATTATTTGTCAAATCAAAGATATAGATTATGAGTGAAACTTCTTAAATAAAAAAATAAAACCTACAAAATTTTGTTCTTTATAATAAAAATTTATAAATATAAAAATATGCCAAAAATATTTTATAAAGTATATTAATAATATTTATTTTTTATGATAAGAAAATGTCTAATCATGTACATAAACAATATTATATAAGAATACACAATTCAAATTATAGAAAAGAATAGATAATTTGAATAAATGAATTATAATGATAATAAATTGAAATAAATTTTTTCTCTAAAATTATTTTTTAATATATAATATTTATGTTATCTATTAATGTTGAAGGGTAAGTCAAACTTTTCAAAGAAATTTAATTTTATAAAGGGCATAAGATGCAGGAGCTTCGAGAAAGTGGTGGAGTGAGACTTCATTTTAATTATAATTATAATTAATTAATAATTTTTTTTAAAAATGTTATAACAAAAAGTTAAATATTAAAACACGCTATGCCCTGGAACAATATGCAACTTCACATTGAGGAATTCTTTTTTCTTAATTTTAACTTTTTATTTATAATTTTCATTTTTAAATATTATAATTATAATTTGATTTTAATTTTAAACTTTTGATATGTTATATCAAACTGAATATATCTTTCTTTTTTAATACACTGAATATTTATATTACAGTAATTATAAATCTTAAATTAAAATTGTATTCTAAAAATTAAAATTATAAACCCAACATAAACAAAGTTTCACGATTGCTTAAAGCTAAGATATTTTTTTTTTCATTAATAAAGTTATTATTTAAAATTAAATACTCTAGTTTTACACAACCGAATTATGTTATTTTGAAATTTAAATTATATTTTCTGAATTCTTATTATAATCTTGTATATATTTCAATTTCAATGTAATTTAGCAAAAAAAATAGGAATAAAATTGTAAAAAAAAATCAAATTTATTTTTACTTTACATTTTAATTTTTTATTTATTGTAAAATTCTTATTGATTGTATCTAAAAATAATGTGTTAAACTTGTGTCTACCCTAAGAGTTTCTCCAAGTAACATATCCCCCACCCCCAACCCAAAATTAACAAAAACATTCTGAACACGAAGCCAAGAACCAATCCAATTTCCCTATTCCCTATATTTTCCATGAAATTGGAATCATTAGAGAAGGAATATCAAAATTAGTATGAATAAAATTCAACAGGACTAAAAAAGCAAGCTATCAATAGCTGCTTCACTTCCACATCTATGCAAAATTAAGGAGCCTGTGAAGGCCTTACCTTATGATCTACACGACTACACGACTAGCATAATGAGCCAATTGTTTATCAGAAAGGAAAAGTCAACGTGGTTTAAGGATGGTAACAGGTAGGGTTTAGGTAGGCAATGATAATGTATGTCCTCATTACTTTTGTTTTAAAAAAAATATTTTTTGGACTTTTACATGCATTACTTGTAATTTCACTAGTATGAGTTGAAAAGTATTTTGAGTACTAAGGTATTCATATATGAAATCATTATTTATATTTAAGTTAAATATAAATATCACTTTATATCTTATTTATAAAATATGATAAAGAATAATATTTAATAAATTTAAATATAAAATAGTTAATCATTATAAAATGTGATATGTATGTGTAACAAATGAAATGATTTAAATAATAATTAATCATTATAAAATCCAACATAATTTATACAAGACCCATTTAGGTAATAAGGCATCCGAATCCATGTCTCTGTAAAACCTTATGGATAACCCTTAGGCCATCTCAAGCTAAAAAGGAAAAGAAAATAACCTAGTTTAAAATTTGCATCTTTCATGCCAGTTTTTATATGACAATTCAGCAAATTAAGAAGGAAAAATTTTCAAGTCTTGTGCAGATACATAATGTTGAAATATCCAAATGCAAACTCTCGAGGTTGTGTTCTATGATCTACACTATTAAGCTCCCAGTATAGCAAGTTAAACAAGATCAGTATTTGTGACGGGTCAAAATTGAGTTCTTGCCACATGGTTGGCCAGCACATATAGCCGCAACCAGGTGTTAAAGTCCACCCAATTTTCCAGTCAACCCACACGATTATTCCACAAGCAAGAACCAGAGCATATAATAATAAAAAAACACAAATAAATAAATAAATCAAATTAGACTTAAAGATATTTTTTATTTACATGTATTTTTTTTAATTATTATCTAATATTTCTAAAATTTTACTTTTGAGACCTGCCATTAATAATAATATTAATGACATAACAAATTAATATAATATCACATCATCAGATTAATTAATTGATGTAGATTAAAGATAAATATAAAAATTAAAATTAAAAATTTTCACATAATATATATATATATATATATATATATATATATATATTACAATATGAACAAAATATTTATGTCGTAAAATTATATATAATCTGAAGTTACCTTTCCGGCAACCGGTGCCGTTTTTGAAGCCGTCTCCGGTGAAACCTTCGATACACTGGCACCGGAACCCAACCCCGTCGTCGACCCTTGTGCAGGTAGCGTTGTTAGAACATTGATGATCATCACACTGCCCAGGAAGCCACCACCCCAACTCAACAACCTGAAACTGCAGCGGAATCTCCTTGCTCTGCCCAAATGAAACCGCAGAGAACAAGTACTTACACTTAGTCCCGTTCAAATCACCGTATGTCACAAAAGCATCATGTTGTTTCGAAAAGCAACTGATATTAGCACTTTTGTTGTTGCAGTTCTCAACATCAATTTGGCTGCTCACAAAACTAGCAGGAATAACACACCCACCAAACACCTCTCTACAGTCTTGCACCAGAAAGCTATTGTTAATCGTTGGGGCAAAATTCCCAGTGAAAATTGGCTGAATTGATTCCATGGTACGGTTGCATTTTGCAGGGAGATTTACAAATATGTTGCTGTTTGTTACGTTTTGGACCAGAAATTCACCGAATTCGCTGCGAAGTTGGACTTGGTTGTTGGAACAGTCAAGTTGGATTGGACAACCTTGGGAGAAGCCAAAAGGGAACTGAAGGGTGTGCTCGCCGCATTTGCCATTGCAGGTGGTGAGGTTCTGTGCTCTTGTTGTGCAAGTTATGAAGATTGTGAGGACTATAGCGAGATTTGTATGGTGATGAAGAATAAACATTTTTAGATGCTAATCAATATCAAGAGTTCATCGCTCTTCCGTAGCTGAAAATAAGAACAAAGACTCAGCTTGAATTGCCCGAATTTTAGCCTTTTGAGAAAATAGAAGAAGAAACATAGTACTGATATGACATACTATTTCAGATGATGGATTAAATGAGAATTAAAAGCTGCGATCGATGCCGTTGGGTGGCCATCCATCTTAATAAATGCTGGCTCATACAAGAGAACCAATAGCAAGTTTCTAATGGGGAAAAAATTGTTTTAAATTAAAAACCTCAAAAATTGAATTACTTGTACTGAGACATGTATAAATATGCATACCTTCAAGGTTCTGCAAAGGTAGAAATTAATGACGCGGTTGAAGAAGTAGATCCGGTTAGGAGTTGAATTGTGCAAAAGAGAATAATAAATTTTCTTTAAAAAGAAAAAGAGATATCCTTTGTATGCTTAACGTTCTTCTCCAACCGAAGGAAACAATAAAAGGGAAGCAGCAGCTGCAAAAATTGAGGGGTACTCTAATAAGAAACTTGGCCTCGTTCACACTTTGTGGCGTCTGTGGGTCAACGTCTCTTGTTCGAAATAAAATACATGTGCCCGTCGACAACGTCTTTTGCTTTTGGAATGCCGAATATACCCCTCACTCAATTTTGTTCTGGACAAAACGGCCCTCTTCCCTGCGGCAAATTACCCGCACTCCACGTAAAGTTTTAGTCAAAATAAGGCAAATCATACGACGTTTGACTTATATGACAGAGCTTATCTGGTTTAAGGCCCACACAGTGTTTGCTTTCCAAATGGTCCTTATATAACTATAAATTGTGTGGTATAATCAATAGATAATCATGCTTCTTAACTTGTTAGCAAAAAAATTCCAACATATAATTTTTTAACATAATAGTAATTATTTCTTAAAGATTTATTTTAGGTTTGTTTTGCCGGAGGACCCATCCTACGAATTGGATACGTTATTTTTTAAGTAACTCGATTTATACTACCCAAAATTAATTTAGTTAGCTCGGGTGTATCACCTAATTAAAATACTAATATATTCTTAAACTTTAAAAAAAAAAAAAAAATCTGATAGAGAGATTGAGAGTCGAGAGACTTCTTGACTTGGAAATATGCAAATAGCATGCTATCACAATAATTACACTTCTTAACTTACTTATGTACAAAGAGAAATAATTAAGAGACAAAAGAATAAATGAGGGAAAGGGAAAGGAGCTAGTGAGTACTGGAAGAAGGAGAGATTGAGAGAGACTTCTAAAATTTAGAATAGGTGTTGACAATTTACTAAAGTGGAAAATAAAACAAACAGGAAATAGAAGTTTGGAAAATGAAAGAAGGGGACGAAATAAAGAAATTAAGAGAAATAAAGGGTGGTCATACCCAGGGGAGGGGGAACATTGGCCAGTGGGTTGAATGGGGACGACAAAGCACGAATAACAGTAGTTTAATACTATAAGTCTTCAACACCTGATCAATATGGATTAGTATACATTTTGGATTGTCGATCAAGATAGATTGATGAACATAATAAGTGTCTTATGTCTTTTAGACTCAACACTTAAAAGACCATGAATCATCTGATTTAGGATAGATGGACATATCTAACCTCTCCCACATTAATAAATAGGTGGGAAGAAATAGCTTAATAGAGTTTCTAGAGGATTCCTCACTATGTTTGAACCTGAACATTATTCTCAACAAGAATACTATCAATTTCTTTTAAAAAAGAACATACTATCAATTAAGGAAGAAAATATCTCACGCTTGTGACATATTATGTTAGGAGATAAATAAATAAAAAGAAAGGTAGTATTACTTTTTCTGAGACTCTCCCTTCTTAAAGGTTCTCTTTATGATTGATAAAAAAATTGCAAAAATCATCAACTTTGATAAAATTTATTTCTCATTTAATATAAATCAGGAAAAAAATTATTAAATAAGAAACATAACTTATAAAAAAAGATAATTTTCAATAAAAAGAATCTTAAAAAGATAATATAAAAAAGAATGTCAATAACATTTTTTCATAAATAAAATAGGTTCATTTGTCACAAAATCACACCATAATTGACATTATTACAATTATTGAACTTAAATTATGTTTGCACATGATGCATTTACTATAAAAATCACAGTTCGTGTAAAATTAATGTTGCGCTCTTTTTCCATTTTATAGATCATCCTCACTTTCTTTTGAGACCAAACAATATATTTAAATTAAAGTTGAGAGGAAATACTTTTTTTAAAAAAATTTGTGTATGGTTGCAAAGTCCAAGACACAAAATAAAAAAAAAAAAAGGAAGAACTTATTTCATTTAGAGTATAAGCACTTTTGAGTTATCGTCTGGAATTCAAACTTGTACAAAAAGGAGTCAACTAGCATGCATATTTCGACGAGATTTGTCATGAGGTGTCGATATATGATCAAATGACATGTTTGCATGACCAAAAGAAGGCTTAAGGAGCTTGATTGGTTTCCTTGCTACCATGAAAGAAATATGTATAAATTGGCAAGTGTGAAGCATAAAAGAACCAATTGGAGCCGCCGAGACGGTGAGGATTGACTCGGCGCCGTGGTGGTAGAATATTTTGGTAGACAGTAACTTGTAAGATGGCAAATTGGCAAGTGTGACGCAACAAGCACCACATTCGAGTTACTGTTTATCAATTAAATATTGTTGTTGTTCATTTCTCCACAGCCAAAATAGTTGACTAATATTATTATATGTGCGTGTGCGATTGTGCCAGTTAAGATCAAAGAATAATTATCCAATCTCATTCAATTATCTTCTCTATAAATTTGTCCGTGTCAAGTTAACTAATATGAATTTGTCAATTCATTACCTCCAGCAAGTACATAAATGGACGTGGATGTAGTAAGATATTATGATGTCTGTATCTGTATGCGACTATTTGAGAACAGTAACATTTGCGGCTAAATAGAAGCCTAAAACCAACAATGATATGGATGTGCTAACTAAAAAAAAAACAATGATATGGATGCATTTACATATTACTTTTTATTTCTCTTTACTTTTTTTTTTATCTCCTTTCTTTACATTACATTATTAATTACATCTTTTCATTTTCTCTCTTTTCTTTTTATCTTTATAAAGTGTATGCACCTAGTTAATGTATAATGATCACGTTTCATCTAAACTTATTTTGTTACGTATAGATGTATCAAATATATGAGAAAGAAAAAGAAAACTGAAATATGTAATAAACGATAAGAAAATAAAACAAAAAAAAAGAAAAGAAAATCTTGTTGTTGTAATATAATATCGTGATTCTAAATTAGGCAATGAATCACGTCTATAAGTGGACAAGGTAAAGGCACACAGTATTTCATCATTGCCAAAATCCACTCGAAATTAAGCAAAACGCATTCAGCTAGAGCCATGGAGATTGGAGGCTGCATTTCCAAGTCAATTCAATTTAGTACAATCCATTCTGATCCAAAGAGAATAGGAGACAAAGCAATCCAGAGTCAACAAAACATAAACACTAGAAAAGCGGAGAAAGAGGACAAGTTTGAGTTTTGCTTGATATTAGTCTTCATTTATATCATGTTTTTTGTTGCCGCTGAAATTCATTTTTATAACGTATTTATATGAGTATTCGTAAAGTTGGTTTTAAACGATCTTTTTTTTTTTTTTTTAAAGTCATAAATATATTTGTATTGAGATAAGTAACATGTACACGAGGTACAATAAGCAGAACCAGTAAAGTACTGCAGTAGGCAAAAATATACCCCTGTTGCTTTCAATCACCTAAAGCAATCCTATAACAGGATTCAAAACAACAGAAAACCCCATATGTGTATACTGTGTTGGGAAAGACAAATATGTACAGCTGAGAAATTACACAATATATAGTGGTAAATAAATTTTTTTTCACTTGAGTGAATATGTGAGAAAATTAGTATAAGATAATCTCCTATTTTTGTTCCTGACATCGGGAATTTTTCACTTTAAAAATGTTGGTGTTCTTCTTGCTATTATATCTTTATTTTTCTGCACCATTGGATTTTTGGGGAACATTTTATTTACCACTACATATCGAGTAATTTTTCCATTATGCATACGTGCCTTTCCTAACAATTGGTATCGAAGCCGATGGTTCGACTTGGAGACCGGCTCGTTTGTTTAGGCGACATTTGTAGATCCATGAATATGAGATCCTTTTTGTATCGAAAGTCTTTCTGACGGATGAGTCCATGCATGTGTAAGCCAGGCAGAGGGTCTTGCAAGTGTTGCAATGGTACAAGATTTGGTTTCCGTTCGAGGGGGAATTTGTTTAGCATGTGAAAGAGACTCACACTTAAGAGGGAGATTGTTGGAGTACAAGTGTGAGTTAAAATCTCACATTAGATAAAAATAGAAAAGTTTAACACCATATAAGTGAGGAAAAGACTCATAAACCTGAGTCTTAAAGTTTTGGGTTAAGGTGTGATGTCCAATTCACTTATATGATTATTCAGGTATAAATCTTTCTAATATTTATCCCCTCAATTTCCCAACATGTTGCACGATGTTATTTGTTCAACACACAATCCCAAGCGTTAACACACCAATCTGAGAAAGCAACTCCCGTAAAACGCTCCCTTCCATGATCTATGAGATAGAATCTGGGAAAAAGTTGTCTCAGTGGGTTTTCCCGAATCCATTTGTGCTCCCAGAAGCTTGTAGAGTGTCCATCACCCACTCTCTTCCTAATGCACCTTGACACCCAGCCTCAGCAGCATTTAGCTTGTCAAAACTCCATATGTCTCGCCACCATAGTGACCATTTAGTCGACTTTGGTTGCGAGTAAGGCTCATTCTGGAAGTCCCCATATTTTATTTTCAGCAGCCACGCCCACAAAGTATCCTTTTGTCCAAGAAATCTCCAACGCCATTTAGCCAACAGACTGTCGTTGAATGATCTTAATTTTTAACTAAAATTAAATTCAAAATGCATCATGTGTTTTAAATTTTGTAATTTAAATGTATTTTTTATAATAAAGTTTAATATAAATTTATCGACTTAAAAAAAATAAAGCAATTAAACTACTCTTCTTCTTCTTTTTCTTTTTAACAAAATCAAGTTTATGATTGCTAATTAACGTGCATTTGAGGGCAAATCCAATCATGCATATAATTGCACAAGAGAAGTAAAGTTTCATCAATTCATTATTATTGCTTCTATTACCATAATTTACTGGAAATTCAATCATGCATATAAATAATTGCATAAAGATGTTTTCCTTATGCATAAAAAAAATTGCATAAAGAAATGTAACATTTCAATTCATTAATGCTTCTATTATCATATTTTGCTGTTGCTTAGGCTAACAGGAGATGGATGAGATTGAGATTGAGATCATCGTGGCAATTAGGGATGGAAAGTTTAGTTTATAAAGACGAATGCGGAATTATTTGACTGTCTTTTTTTTTTTTTTCAACAACAAACGTATTACATTTTTAATAAGGTGAATATTGTGACGAAATGTCAACACCACCAGAAATACATATGCAAAAAGTTTAAGAAACAAGACATCATTAAAGAAGCTACAACAGAGTATCCTGCAGTGATAGAAATTAATAGTATCAATCCCACTGTGTAAAATACGTAAAATCCCCTCAAAATGTATTCCGCATTTAATAATCCATTTTTACATGGTGTGCATCAAATTCTCACGTACATCAATCTTCCAACCATAGAGAGGAACATCAAAGTCCGCAACACTTGTCTTGCACCATGACCAAGCTCTATATCAGATTACCTCCATTAGTAAGTCCATTCAATTGGCTTTGCATTAAACCGAATATCATTTCGGTGTAGCCATATACTTCACACAATGGATGTCCAAACGCCCACCAAACTGATTTTGCCTTATGTCCTTTGATCATCCCACTATGTTGCCAAAAATGGGGATTGCATGAAGATGGTAACACTCTAGTGTCCCCAAACCATTTGTATAATCTTCCTCTCCGATGAGTTTTCCATAGTTTGTATCCTATCATGAGACACCCTCCAAATGAAACCTTTTAATCTTTGAAGGTATTTTCAACTTCCATAGTTGTTGGTAAAAGTCTTCTTTGTCAATGCCTTCTTCCTCAAAGAAGCTATGATACACTTCCTTGACCACATACCTCTTCCCCACATTGGTATTCCATGCCCACCCATCCGGATCATGTTATGTTGGTTTGAAGTTTCTGATTGCATCCCACATCTTTGCCACTAGTGATTGTTTCCATTGGAACCATAATCTTCTCCATTTTACTGTCTTAATGAAGCTGCAGGTGAAATGACTATGCGTGACAAGTAATAGCGTAAAATACAGAGTCATCGACTCGATCAAGTTGTGGAAACATCCTAAATAATAAGAAAGACATAATAAGCTTTTTGTTGTGTTAAATTTCTTAAATCTTAACTCAAATTCAAAACCTTAAGCCACTGGCTCAACAATAGAATCTTTTTAATTTATTTATTTAAGGTTGGCAAAAAAAGCAGCTGTTCAATTATGTGTGTAGATAATTCCATGAGCAAGACTATTCGTTTACATGTGTAAATCAATCCAAATCTAAAGAGTTGAAAAAGTAGTGTGAGAATGTGAATATGACCAAATAGATTAGGAGACATTCATAATTCCTGACTTAGGATAATTAAATATGATCACTTTCATATTTTAATTTATTTATAATTTATACTAATTAGGGTAATAAAATTTTAATTTTATTCTCAATTGTAAATATTTTTTATTAAATAGAATGAGATAATATAAATGGATTTACATTACAATTTTGATGATGTTATATTATAAAGAAATTATATAAATTTGTTGACAGAAAGAGAGAAGATTAAGGGTTTCCAAATATAAAAGTAATAAAGGACTAGTTTTAATAAGATGATAAAAAAATTAAGGATTTATAAAGTAGTAAAATAAACCTATTTATCAAAAAACTATATTTTAATTAAATAACCTTTTGAGATCGTAGACTAGTTTATTTATCTTGTCAAACACATTTTAATATTTATTAATTCAATAATTGAATTATAATTATATATTATCCAATTATTTTATCATATTTTATAATTGAATAAATATGAGAATATAATTAAAAAATTATCCTTATATGCCTACTTCCGTAAATTCATGAAAATTATGAAACCAAGACTAATCATATTATTCTTAATGGGTCAGTTACAATTAGACTCCTTTTCATGTCATTTATTTCGAATTAATTTCCATGATTCTTGGTCAAGACTAATCATATCATGTCGATGGTATATTTTTGTCATACTGATAAGTTATCAAGCACTATGTAAAAAAAAAAACATTATTTTTCAATTGACTTTGAAGGCAGATTTGAGACCATGCATTCAAATTTGTAGTTGCATTTTAACACATATATACATATATCCTTTGTAGTCAGTAGAAAAAATTATTTAAAATCGAAAATAAATAAATAAAGAAAGAAAATGATAATTATTTTAATTTTTTCTTATACAATAATTATATTGAGATAAAGAAAGTATTACTTTTTTATAATCGTATTTTTTTCATGATTTTTATGTCCATCAGTACCACTTTAACTCATGACTTAACTATCAAAATTTGAATTTTATAGAGATTTAGTTATACTTTTGTCTCTACTTTTTCAGTTTTATTAATTTTCCTTTCCAAATTTTTTAATCTAAGAATCAGTGTGAATCTTTGGTGATCACGATTCATAAGTATGAGTAGTAGTTAGACGGTGGGATGGACCGCTAAGGCCCTCATTCTTGGGCTTTTACTTCCTGCACTTCGGTTATTTTGAGTGGACAAAACTGTCCCTCATAGCTTATGTCTGATCTCTGAACACCCTTTCCCTCACGTTCTGCTTACCCCGTTCCCTAACCCTAACCCTAGCATCCTCTTCCTTGCACCGTCACTCCCTCACCTCACTCGTGAAGGCGCGACGAACCCGTTGAAGGTTTGAAGCCACCCCGACGCCGGCGAAGGTAAGTTACCTTCTTTATTGTTTTCCAAACGTTTGCGTTGCTTAAAACATATACGTAGTTTGATTTTGACGCTCTCGACAGAGAGAAAGAGCAACAATGTCTGACAGAGAAGACAACGCCCCTGAGGAATTCACAACCGAACAGGTCTCTTGCTCTTTTCTTATTTTTGTTTTAATTAATCGAATCAAAATCTTTTTATTTTTTATGTTTTGACTGGGACAAAATCAATACATACTTGATACAATCATGTGTTTTGCAGGGTATACAACAAGACGAAGAGATTCGGAGGATTCAAAGAGAAAATAAGGCCAGGTATTGCTTCAAACCTTTGTTTACCCAGTTATGAGGTTCAGTTTATTTACCTAGTTGTTGAGAGTGAAAACTGAGAATTAAGATTTTTTTATTTTAAAAAAAAATGCTTTTGGGAATATTCTGTAATTCCTTTGCATCATGAATGAAAATTCGCGAATATAGATTGATAGATACTGGGCTAATTTCTAGCTTGGTTTAAATACCGTTGAGGGGATGGGATGAATAGTTGCAAAGAATGCTACTGAGTAGATTCAAAAACTCTTTTCTATTGAAAGACGTGACTTTGTGAGCTTCTCATTCAGCTGTTTAGTGTTTATTCGTCGATTAGCATTAGGTGCCTAATGGTTTTGAAGAATTTGTGGGAAAAAAGATTCAATAAATCACCAAATTTGGGTCTGCTCAGCGTATATATAAAATGGCTTTCCAGCTCAACATTTGTTAAATGAGAGTCTACGAATTCTTGCAAGGATGTTGAATCATATGGTTTGATATATGCTAACTTTTAGCCCCAGTTAAATTGTTCCTGCAAATGTCAATCTTTGTATCACTCTTTTTTCTATGCTAAACCATTGGTTAAGATATAATTGCATGCGCTTCAGCTTTGTTGAAGTCACTTGCAGGATTTGTTTTTGGAATTGTGCAAAGCAGCAATCTAATTCAGTGAGTGCCTAATTATATGACTTTGCATTTTTGACTGGCAGGGTTGTTCGTGAAGGAAAAGAGCGTCGGAGGAGATGGGCCCAAAAAATAACTCCTCGGCCATCCAAAGCTGGTAAAAAATCTGAAGATGTAGAAGACTCTGAACCGCAGCAAGAATCAAATACAGCAGCAGGATTTCTTCCTGACAACATTGTCCAAATGCTTGCAGCTCGCGAGAAGTATGTATGATCTATCTTTCTTTTTCTCTTGTATCACAAATATGCATTCTTATTTGGACAAAATATCTAAGAGGTTATAATTCATTTGCAGACAAGTTTTCTTATCTGACAACAATGAGGAGAAAGATGAAATAAAGCCTACCACTTCTAGGAAGAGAAAATCAAGGAAATCAGGGTTAGAGATTTCATCCCTTTTAATTCTATATTCTATTTTGATGCGTTCATGTTGCTTTTTACCCTGTATTTATTTATGTTCGTGCTGTGATTTGCAGTTTGAAACCTGTTATTTTGAGCGAAATAGGTCCTCCTCCATGCTTAAACAGTGCCTTAGATTTCTTGAATAAGCAGCAAATGTCAGTTCAAAGATCTTCTTCGGTTTTGAACAATTCTAACAAAGCATTTCGTCTCCTTTCTCGGTCAGGGGTGCTTCGCAGTAAATGAGAAATTTATTTATTTATAAACTTTTTTTTATTTGCCAAGTGAGGTTAGTGTTACAATATTTATTTTTAACCTGTTAGCATTGGTGCTGCTGTTGGTCTACTGTACTTTGTAACCTAAAGATATCCTTAAGTTTTGTTTGGATTAGAAGTAAAATACAAACAAAATGAAAGAGAAATTTGAGCAAAATAGTTGTTTGAATGGATGGAAATATGAAGAAAAAAAGTGAAGATATTTTTTTTCCTGTTTCTTTGAATGTGTCGAAGAGAGTTGGAAGAAAAAAAGAAATTTTATAAAAATATAATTATATTAATTAAAAATAAAAATTGAACTTTTTATTCCATTATTTGTTTTTTAAGATAAAATAATTTTGTTTTTTAAAAAGTTGCTATTAAAGATTATTAAATTGTTTAGAGGTCTTCGTTTTCCATTCATTATATGTCAATATGAGGGAGAAGTGGGTGTGTTTTTTTTAATCTTGTGGATGAAACAGGAAAAAAAAATTTATTTCTCCGCTTAAAAACAGTTAAAAATTTAGTGTTTTTTTATTTTATTTACTTGTTTCCTTTCCTTCCTCATATTCCCTAATATATATACAACGGGTAAATGTTAGTTGCAGTTAATTGCTTGCCCACCTGTGTTTCCCCGCACAGACCACCCTTCACAAAAACATTGTATTAATTAATATTAAATTTTTTGTAACCAGTAGCTCTGTAGGTATTTTGGACTTTTTTTGGGACAAATATTTGGGATTTCTTTTTGACATCCAACTAACCCACTTCTTCCATTGGAACTTAAGTGTCAAAGTGCTTGTGTAAATGACTTTTGGTACCTTGAATTAGAAGGGATGCTGCTTAACATTCAGCCGTGGCACGATATACAAATTAGACCTGCTTATAAATTTCAGTGGTACAATCATCATTTAAGTATTCAATTTGAAGAGTGATGAGACAATCATTTATCGTTAAAACACACTAGTCAATTTGAAGGGTGATGATACATTTAAGTAGTTTAATACTTCCATATTCAGTATACAAAAGTCAAAAGTCATGTCATATGGGAATTTAAGGAGAAGAGAAAGCGTCATCTTGTTGGAGCCAAATCTGTTCTTTGGCTGAGGCTGTATTGCCTTTGGAACTACCCAGAAGACCCTCAAAAGCACCTCTGATTCTGTTTAAGGACTTACGGTGTCGAATGCGATTGAGAACTTGTTGTTTGTTCAAGGTTTGCGATGAGGCTTTGGAAGACAACGAGGATTTTAGCTGGAGCTGGCTTGACACGCCATCAAGTGTGTTAGAGTCCTTGTCTTCCATGTGTTTAAGGCTAGACTTCTCGACCTCTGATTCAGCTCTGGAAATCATGAAAGCCATTTTGTTTTTGTTTGTTTGGGTAGAATGCTGCTGCTAAACATAACATAGCATATGAGTATTGAAATGGGATGAAGTTCAAATGTTCAATTCTAATATATATGGATGGATAAACCACCAACTTAGGAAGTGGTTTCCCTTTCAGGGTTCTCAAAGCCTGTTGTTTTTTCTCAAACAAGGGATGCGGACGTAAGTATGTCCAAGAGACATAAAGTACGTGTGTTAACTGACAAAAAGTATTTAGATAGATTCAGTGCATTACAACGAAACTACCAAACAGTTTCCGCTGGCTGTTTTGCGTGATGTCAAGCGATAGTTATAACTTATAACTACTCTTTATTATTCCAAGCAAGTTAATTATAAAAAGTAAATTAATATGTTCCTTCCTTATTTAGGAAAATATTAACCAGTAACTTAAGGCATTAGTTAGAAAATCAAAAGTGAAAAGTTTTTATAAGAAATTGTAATAATACATTTCTCATTGATTTCCAATGCAATTCTAACAAACTTTTTATTTGTTGATTCTTTAACTAGTACTCTATGGGTACTAGTCAGTAGGACTCCATTATTCATTTGTAGGATAAAGATAGTTGGTGTTTGCTTATTTTGTTATTTATTATGCATTAAATTTCAGCCATAAAAAAATATTAAGATCAGAAAGAGGGTGTATTGGATAGTGAGATTAAGGGGATCTTAAAAGTCATCTACCAATTTGTAGGTAAATTCATTGTCTATTTTAAGATGGGGGTGTGTGATGGCGAGATAGAAGTTGGAATTTTACTAAGATCTTCCTTCCTAATTCAAAATTTGGCACTCATGTCATTGAAATCTGAAACTCCCCTCCTCTCCCCAAAAAAGGAAAAACAGAACATAAGAAATACATTGCACTTGCTATATTTTTTAAAGATAAGTTTGATATCGATCTCTTCGATGGAGTCGACTTGGCAGGAAAACAATGGGCTATGTGAGTAGTTTTCATTTATTTTTTATTTTCATTACAAGTAGTTTTCATTTTTCAAGTAACCTGATGGCGTTTCTCTTCATATTCTTTATTTATGTCATTCCACTAAGAATCTGTTGAAAATCGACAATCACACACAAAACTAAAAACAGAAAAGAGAATAGGGAAGAGAGATATGACACAGTAGTTTACCCTGGTTCACCCAATGTAGGCTACGTCCAGCTTGTCTGTACTATAATCATCTCACCGTCACTCGTTACAAGTCACACGGTTTATAAATAGGATTAAAAGAAACCCTAACAGTAGCTATTCATGGACCCTAGCCCAAACTACTAATAAAAGTAAAATATTACAAATAATCAGATGCCCACAACAGTACCTACCCCAGTTGGCTTTCTGCTGACCCCGCCAACAAGAAGGGTTGTCATCTGACTGCGAAAGATGAGCCATATCCAACATTCTTCCACTTGGCGAATGCTTCGCAAGTTCCTTTATTCCCAAAGCAACTGTGCACCATTCAAACTTCTCTGAATTTACTGCCTTGGTCAGAAAATCAGCACTGTTGACCTTTGTGTCAACCTTCTCCAACAATACAACCTTGTCTTCAATCTTCTCTCTGATGAAGTGGTACTGTATGCCAATATGCTTGGTCCTTGCATGAAATCCTGGGTTCTTAGCCAAGAAAATGGCGC